>VZUI01023664.1:0-34904 GCA_013401135.1 Cettia cetti | reverse complement strand
AAGGGAAGGGAAGGGAAGGGAAGGGAAGGGAAGGGAAGGGAAGGGAAGGGAAGGGGATTGCTTAAGTATGTCTATAGCTTTCAATAGGAAGGTGAGCTGTGTCTAGTCCCTAGTGGAGCCACTCTAAAGGACACAGTGTGCAAACATGGCCCTATTTATGTGGAGATGACAACTGGGATCCCAGATGTGGCAAAATTGTCTTAATGCAGCAGTGCATGGGGAGGAGAGCTGGGAGCTGCCCATGCTCACACAACTCTGCAGCTTCTACTTCAGCCTAACTTGTTACCAGCCTGTGGTGAAGAAATACAAGTGTGGGGATGATACGCACCCCAACATACAAGAAGCATCTGATCTCCCTTCTCTGTGCAATGTGCCATGGAGACACTGATGTGAACCACCTCTCTGCACATTAATGCAAAGGACATCTCCCCAGATTCTGGAAATCGTACTCATTGAAAATGCTAATGGAAAGTGCTCAAAACTCTCTTATTTTCTTTTCTTTGTTGTTGTTGGTTGTGTAATTTAAAAACTTGTTGATTAACCCCAAGTAGAACAGATTTTGTATACCAAAAGACCAGGCACTTCCTGAAAGCAAAAAACTGCATAAATAAAATAGCAGGGAGTAAATTCTGCAAGGTCTGCCCCAGCTCCTTTATTGTTATTTTAACATCCATGTGGGGAAATGCTGTTACCCAAGGTGATGCTGTGAGTTCATCCTTCAGTGAAGACAAAGATATTTCTGTTAAGACTTTAAATCTCAGTTGTATAAACTAGCAGCTAACCCAGTTTTACTCTGATGAGGCAAGGGTCCTATTAGATGACAAGTTCTACAGTAAGAGTAGTATCTCATATTTCTTGAGAAATGTGTAGGATATATGGAGTTTTGGTCAGTTTTCATAGCTTTACTTCTCAGCCCAGAAGGCCAGCTACCTCAGTTTTAATCTAATATTATGGCTATAAAATGCAAATAAATTTTATTTATGGATCAATCCTTGTAACTTCATGTAATGGAAGAAAATTATATTATTTCCATTTGACTGAGATTCTGTTGGTATGTGCACTGATTAAAATGACTTACCCAAACAACACAAAGCAAAGCTCAATCCAAATACTATGTCTCAGTCCATATCTTAACCATAAGGCAAATACAGAAACTGAATTAGAGTCAAATAAATTGTTCTGAACATTATTTAAAAAATTATTTTCATAAAGTTTTATAAGATGCTTTTTCCAAACACATTTGTCTTTTTATTGCAAAAAAGCCCTCTGTAAGGACTCAAATAGAATTAACTTCCCACATAATGGATATTCTTTACTCCAAACAAACAGAACAGGTCACTGTATGACAATGTCTATTCAGCCACTTCACTTTTGATGTACTAAAACCTGCTGCTTCAGTTTATTTTATGTTTCTTTCTTCCATTTAAAAATAAGGCAAGTATTTACTTTAACATTAAAAACACACTACTATGTCTTCCTGTTTTACCTGGCTGATTTCTTTAGATATCTCACCTTTAAACAAGTCAATACATATTGTCAATACACTCAATACACCTTATATCTAGTGTTTAATCCACTGGATGTGTTATGTTAGTTCATGTAATATCTGCTTGCCAGCTACTATCCTAGAATTATAGTCTCTCATGAGAGCAGATGAGAAATGTAGCATCCTATTTATCTAGCCACTGAAACATTCTGTTTAACTTGACTAATTCATGCAGCAGCTACCTTATCTGTTTATCTTTTTTTTTTCTTTTTTTTTTTTCTTTTTTTTTCTTTTTTTTTTTTTTTTTTTTTTGTAATTACTGCACAAGGTTGTAACTGGGTACAAAGGAATATTGAACCTGGCTTTATTTGGCTCCAGCTGAAAACTGACAGCTTTTCCTGACTGCTTGTTTTTTTATTAAAAACACCCACTGATCAACAACCTATAAATAGGATGTCTTAGGATGATGCTTTAAACTTAAAAATAAATTGCAATTTCATACAAATTTGGAAACAGATTTTTCTTCCGCATCCTAACATGAAAACCAGATATCAAAAATATCAAATATAGGAACATGTCGTCTTGCTCTCCAGCCTTCTAGTTCTTGAAGTCAGAACTTTCATGTAAACAAAGCAAAGTTTTTAGAATTCTTTTTCTTATTTACATTCCTTTTTGTAGAAAGGACAATTGATGGATGCTTTCTAAGACCAGTGAATTGAAGAGGTTGAACCTCAGTCTTCCGATGTGGTCTCTTCTCTAGAAATCTATATAAGCTGTAAGAAAAATTAAACTTCCTCTTTTCTCGCTTCCACTTCGTGGTGATCACTGCATCTCCCTCGTGATGGCATTGTGTCACAGGAGCACTCACAGATTCATAGTACCTGAGTTTCACACAGTAGATGAACTTTTTATTTAAGAAAAACACATGTTTAATTGTGCAGCTTTAATTGTGTGTAGTTTTTCTTTTCATTGAAGAGTTGCATATGATAAGGAGACAAGTTTAATTTTACAGAAAATGATTTCATTTTTCCAATGAAGGGCTCTTAATAAGATCATAAACTCCATTCCACAGCATATGCATTTTTGGAAGTATTAAGTGTGGTTGCCTTGAAATATTCACACTTGGATGTGTTCATTTGCATTATTACATTTGATAAAGCCTTGGGGCTTTATCACTTCCTTTTCTTGAAATGGCACAGTAATAAGGAAAAGTGGTTATGCTTATCACCACCCATCAGTCAAACACCTTCTATATTAACAAAACATAATTTTTTCCACTCAATGAATGGGTGTGTGATGTTTCATACACATGTCAATATTAGTATTACTTTGCCTGGTGAAGAAATCATTTTATTTAACAGGATGTATGACTGGAAGTAAATGAGGAGAAATTCCCGTTTACACTTTAATGAGCAGGGACAATGCTGCATGTCAAAACCACGCATTCACTATAATTTAGGAGTAAAAGTAATATAATTTTATACAAACAAACCATACCATATTATAAGTGTCTTGAACCTCACAAAAAATCACTGTATAGTAAGGGCTGTGTACATGTTTCCTGGACTAATGTTTAATATCCTAAGTATTCTTCTAAAGGAAATCTCAACAAAGAAGAAATTAAGCAGATCACCTGATGGTTTGATACCGAAAAGATAATCTATGTATCTATGACAGCCTCTTTCATTAGCTTTTGATCCTGTCGAACAATAAATATAACCTTTAACCTTGTGTGTGTAATGAATAAAACTTAAACCCACACTGTCTAATCAAATGAGTGGTGCAATATATCCCACTGCTATGGCACATTCCACACCCATGAACCCTGTTTTTAAATCTAAAACCATATGTAAAAGGAAAAAATCAAAAAGCTTTGACAACAGAATTTCCAAACACCTAAAAGAAAAAGAACAGAGGAATTTTCAGACTAATATTTAAATATAATTTTTCTGAGAGAACAAATAACATCTGGATGTAAAAATACTACAATAAGAAGTGCCAAATAAAACCAGAATGAAATGGAATGGAAGGAAAGAACAAGCTACATGTTCAAGATGTCTTTGCACAATTGTAAATATTTCAGTTTGGACTAAATGCAAAAGGCACGTTTTACTTCATCACTGACATCATAAGCAAGACAAACACCTCTAAGTTAATCTCCAAAAAGCACATGAATTGCATTTGATATGTATGTTCCCTAAGGAGTTATGATATCACAAAAATGGAGTATGATATTTTATCCAGAAAGCCTAGAAGCCAAAGATTAAAAAATTTGAAAAATCATGCAATCCATTATCAAAACTGACACTAGAGTATTTTATGAACTTTGGGCAGAAATACACGAAGTATTTTTAAAAGCTAGATTTAGCACCTACATTTAACTACAAAAACTATTTTAAATGAAGAAAACAAAGCATGGCAGGTGACTTCTCTTTTAATTTCATTTCTTTTGTGGGCTTTTACCATATATGCAATAGTGCTAAAATTCTAAATAATTTCAAAATATCGTTTGAGGACCATTAATTGCTAAATATCAAGAACAGAGGTTTTGTGAAACTAAGACGGGCAAAATTTTCAGGAAGACAGAAGGTCAGGAACTGACAAAGGAGATTTTATCTGTCAACAGTTTAACTGGAGGTTCTGATCTGACATCAGATCTGCAGGAACATATCTCCATTGCAGAGCAAAACCTGAGAGAAGGAAGTTGCTCCTTATGGAAAGGATACTGTTTGGGCCTGCCCCAGAGGTCTGGCTGAGGCTTGATAGCACAACCTCCTTCAATATTGTTAACAATAAATCACTAACTCCTGCCTTTAAGCACCAGGCTACTCAGGATTGATTCACCTTTCTGAAAAGAAAGAAAGATACAGGACAATATTGAAAATGAAAACAGAATAATGACAAGGTAATACCTCAGAGACATTCAGATTTTGAAGATTTTTACTGATAATGCAAAAATTGAAACAAGACACAAGTAACACTTAACAGCCCAAGTCAGGCATTCCATACTAATTGGCCACTGCATTTTAAGATAAATCATTAACCTACTTTGCCTTTTAAAACCATGGTAAAATGAAAGCTCTCAGATATTATTATAACAAACACTGCAAAAAAATTGACAATTAAAACCCTTTTATCCTGAGGTATTCTACAACCCTTTAGAGATTTCACATGTGTTTTCTCTTACATCCATGGGATAAATGGAGCCCAGATATTGCCAGAAAGGAAAGGTCATTTTCCTTGACTAGTTCTGTGTAGGCTTTTCAGTGGTCAAAACCCTAGCTGCTCCAGAGGAAACCACCAATAGCTTTTGGTAAGTTTTCAAATTGGCAACAAAAGGTGCACATTGCATGGATTCTTAAAGAAAAATAAATAGCCGTGGACTGGATTTTACATTTCCTTTTGAGGAGAGCACTAATAACAGTACAGTGATACTTAATAAGCTATACATGTACTAATTCCATAATGAGTCTTTACTAACTCATAAGGAAACAGATTTCTATCTATCCAGCTATCACATTTCTTCCTGCAGCAATTACACATTTTAGTAGAGTGCTGTAAAAATTTGGATTCAATCAAACTAAATACCTAGCGAAGGACTCATGAGACACTATCTAACTTGTTGCACTTCACCACATGCAGTGCTATTAATACTTACAGAAAGTGAGTTTGAGAGATTTTGAAAAGTGTAAGCACCTTAATGAAAGGTTTATCTTTCTGAACAACTCTAAACCAGCAATACTTTTATACATGCTAGGGAACAAGCCAGTGTAAAATGATCACAGGTCTTTTTTTAAGTCACATCTGTGGATCTTTTATTGTTCTTGGCACAGATTACAATGGTGTTACAGAACTGAAAACCACATTTGTGAAACATACCTATAATACTGTGAAAGGTCAGAAATTTTACATAACCTAACGGAAGTATCAAACAATTTATTTCCTTTTGAGGCATACTGTGAATGTACTGTAAATTCTAGGTTTATTAGGGTTTTTTTTCTGTTGTTTTTTGTTGTTTTTTTTTCCTAAGGGAAAAAAATGGAGCATAAACTTAGGTGTTTCTATCCACTATTATGAATTCAAGTACTTCTCAAATTATTTTGGACATGTTACAAAAGCAGGCTTCCAGGAATGGTTACAACACATCTGGAGGTTCTGCAAGCACACTCTTTCCAGCAGAGATGGAACTGTTAAATATCCAGGTCAGGATGTCTCCATTGCTACCCAGGATGTGTGCTTGCAGGGAGAGGAGGAAAGAAATCCAGACTTAAAGCATAAACCCCAGAAATACTCATGTCTGCCCAGCAGCAGAAGAGAATGCAGGGTCTGCAGCACAGGATTGCAGAACAGGCCTTAAGGGGCCATTTTCTCCTCTCCAGCCTCACTCCTAAAGGCAGTGAGGGACAGCTTCCTGTGGTTTTGAGCCTCACTTAATTTGTACAAGCAACTTCCCCCTCTTGGCTGAGGAGCTGTGGTAAGGATGCAAGAAAGCTGACATACCAGACAACAGAAACCTCACACTGGGGATGTTGCAGGACTCTGCACTATCTTGCCACCTTCACTGGCAAGATTGTGCATACACTTCCTTAGTTGATAGCAACCAGGAATGATACTTCCCGCAACTCAGTTTCAAGACCTCTTTTTTTCCTTTATTTTAGCTGGCCAAAAGCAGAGCTACTCCATATGTTTCTGCTGTGCTTGGCTAGGACAGGCCTTCTCTGCAGTCTGTGAACACAACCAGGGTACCAGAGCTGGGTATTGATGACAATGTGGTGCCATTAGAGAAAAAAAATACTAGGAACTTTTTTATTATAAAGCACTAAGCACCCAAATTGGGTTGGACAGAAAAAACCCAAATAACGTTAAGGATCAGATACTCCAGGATCTAAAATATAAAATACTCTTTTACTAACTATTAAATCAAAAGAAGATGCTGATACTATATTACTATTCTAATTGCTACAAAATAAAGTGAAATATTAGTCCAAGCTTTTTATTTCCAGAGGATCAGCTTTTATAAACTAAAAGACAAAATTAGTGAGATCAAGTGGTCTGACGCACTCCTGTTCCATAAGTCAGAAGGTACGGAAGAGTTGCAGATTTGGAACCAGGTAAGCCAGGTACATGGAAGTAGCATAATGTAGAGATTCAGTATAAAATAATTCTAAAAAAGAAAACCCTATTCCAGGCCTTTATGAGTTAAGATAAAGACCTTACTTAACCAGACTGTAAACAGAAACCAAAATGTCTTTCTAAAAGGGTTGGCTGACTGTTCTTTAACAAAAATGAAGCATACCTTTGAAAGATCTCTGAAGTTGCCTGGAAGGGTCAGATCTAACTCTTCAGACTCATAGTTTGTTAAAACCCACGGAAATACAGGGTATTGGTTCAGATCATTGTATGTTCGTCCTATTGAAAAGGAAAGTTTTAAGAATTAGGAAATAGTGTCCATTTGTCCAGCTAGAAAAAAAATCTAGTGGTTATATTTGTTGCATCACATGTTCCCAGTTACCACCACTTTGACAGAATCAGGTATAAATCTTCCAGATAAAAGCAGCCATTTAGATGCACCTCCCTTGAACCAAAGTCAACACAGAAACTGAATTAATATAAAAAGCACAGTATCTTTTAAGATCAACAAAATACACCATAAACACTTTATTTTTTTTATTTCCATCAAGATTTTTTTTAGCATTAATGTTGAAATTCAAAAGAACTAGACTATTACTTTCCTGGCAACTTATCATTGCTGGCAAAGATAAAATGAGACCCCAAACAGCAAGGGGGTTAATTTGCAGGTTTGCAAATCTAGATCTATCCTAGATAGTACATGCTAATCCATCATTTCCTATGGTTCTTCTTCACTGAAGAAATGGTGAGATTACACGGCAACTGTGGAATCAAAGTGATGAAAGTCATGTTTGCTGTAACACTATTTTTTAATCACTTTGAAAATTAAAAAACACTGCTGCCATGTAAAAGACAGAGCTGACTACCCCAGGCCACTCTCTTCAATAATGAAAGAAACACTTCTGCTATCCCATCAGCTCAACCTTGTGCAATAACCATCTTTAGATACCATTTCAAAAGAACCTGCAAGTGCAATGAACTAAAAACTATGAATTCATCACAAAGAAAAGTGTGTTTGGGAAAGGATGCTACTTTTGTATTCTCTAGTATTCAGTAGAATCTAACATTTCAGTGATAAGACAAATGGAATTTCCCAGTACAGAAGTGTCCATCCTATTGCTGTAGCGAGAACCACACAATATGCAACACGAGTCTTAAAAAAACAAAACCAGGTCATAAATATATGTGTGTATATTTATATAATATAATTAGCAGACTGAAGTAATCCAGGTTAGCAATTCCCAGTCCTGCAGCAGATTTACAGCCCTGTCTCACTAACTGCTTCCTTCCAGATTCTGGACAGATTCCTGGGGTACAAAACACAGGAAAACACAGGCTTCCTTGTTCTGGGTAGCAGTTGTAATTCTCTACAAAAATCAGTTCTGCTTTAATGAAATGTGAAACTTTCACTGCTCTACAAACACCTTATCTTTTCAACAGAGGCTGATGAACAAAAAGTATGTTTCTATTTTGTACAGTTTCACTGAATACAGGAGAAGTGCATACTCTTAATAACTGCGCATCCTCGTTTTTACACTCTGAAAATGTAGATGTTCACAAGAATACAAAAATAAAAGACGTGCAAGTATAACTTCATCAAGCAATTTCAGCATTGTGTGCTACATACACAAATCAAGATGAATAGAAAAAAGGCTACTTGTTTAATATCAACAATAAATGAATGAATGAATGAATGAATGAATGAATGAATGAATGAATGAATGCAAAATGACTCTTGCACAGAACAAGAATGTATCAAATAACTAAATCAAGAAGTATACCAAAATTTATTCTTGTAAGGGAGGAAAAGGAAAGGTATTCTCTGCTAGAATATTCTTTTAGACTACTGGGAGGGAGCTCTATATGCTTTGAAGGAAGACAATTCTGCCTCATTTTCTACATCCATCAGGCCAGAATATTATTTTCCTCTTCAGCAAGGGTTTAATTGCATATGACTTGTAAAGTTTCTTGAGATAATCCAATTTAGGGTGCTTTAAAATATAGCCTCTATAAAAATACAGCTTCATACAATAAATGTTTTTCTCACCATCAGAATCTTTAGTTAAGTTAACAGAAGAGCATGCAAAAGCTTCCACAATGGAAAGACATTTGTGTTTATGCAGAAAGCAGACTAAAACAACTTTGAGATCCACGAAGAGAATGACTGAGATGACTGTAGTCTATTAGAAAGCATAAGCAAAAATGAAGATTCTGCAGAATCAAAATCTGTATGGAAAGGAGCTCAGAGTGATAAAAATCTTGAGCTGTAACCATTTTATAGAAGTATTTAAAAAGAAAAAAAATCCTTTTAAAAATTTTTTGAAAGGAAATGTTGGGTCACACAAAATAAATTTTCCAAATTGAGGTTTTTCATATTGTGATTTCATTTAATTTTGATACTTATTTCATTAATTTCATATCAAGTAAATTTTAATATTCAGTCAATAAGATTTTTACTGTTTGTTCCCATTCTATGTGGGAAAATCATAAATGCATATGTGAATAGGACAAGGAAAAAGCAATCCTGAGCCTCACTGCCATACGAGTTCTCTTTTGCTGAGGGGTTACTTATAGTATAAGTGTCTATACTTATAGTATAGACATTTATAGTTACTTATAGTATAGTATATCTATAGTATAGATAAGAAATTATCATGTGACATTAGCTTCATGTCAGAACACTACAGTAACTCCTCTGTGCAGTTTTTTAACCCACAGTGAGAAATAATTTGAAGCAGCTTCTCTCTCAGCTTAGGTAGGATAAATTGCAAATAACGAAGTCTTCAAGATTATGTATTTTGTAAATATAAGTCTTGTGAAATAAGTTAAAATATTCTCTCCTACTTCAATTTTTATAAAACATGTTTTATTTATGAAGATAATAACTACTAAGAATAGCTCTTTGTTTGTTTGATTAAAAAGTTAGTGGGTTTTTTTCCTCAATTCAACAATATCTTCCTTAATATCAACAAATAAAACTGACTTGAGAAGATGAACATAATTTAAATTGTGAAAAGAGACAAAACCTACAAGGTAAGACCACACATCTGTACTTATCTGAGTGGAAGACAGTGATCTAGGCCTATAATGGGATTACAAATCCCTAATTCTAAACATGCATAAATATTAGTGGTTTCACTTTATTAGAAATGCTGTCTTGATCTTTTCTGGCTTCACAATTGATTATTTTTGTAGTAAAGTCAGCAGATGAATATACTTAGCCATTTCATCAATTGTCTGGTGTTTCCAGCAAGAATTATTTGGTCCTTTCTTTAGCTAAATAAATATAGAACATAAACCTGTATTGGTAGTCCCTATACCTTTTCAGAACCTTCAGATTTCCCCTCAAGTAGGCTTACAGAGATTAATATTAAAGGCTGAATATTAAATATCGCAAGACGTGTGACACTAATCTACTTGAACAATAAAAATGAGGCATAGTAAATGAGATCTCAGAAATACTGGATATGTTTCTTCATTAAAAAAAACCCCAACTTTTTAATTAAACCATCCAATTTAATGTTTTTATATGGCACTTTAGTTTCTAAGGTAAAGTGAGCTAGAGACAGCTGACAAAGAAATTATAACTGCAATTCCTTGGTGAAAATGTTAATGACAGCAAAATATTGTTTAATTAGATGATTGCAGCATCTGGATTAACACTCCTTAAGAGCGATATTCCTGTGCTTGTCTGCTTCTTCACACTTTACAGACATTTTGTCATCTCTAGGTCATTAGGAAAGAATTTTTAATGATTTTTCTAGAAGTAAGTAGTTCGAGTTACATCTAATTAGATGACAATAATAAGCCCAACACATGCAGTAGCTAAATATATACATAATTAACCAGTGAGGGCTTGTACATCACAGAGCAAAAAAGTGGAAAATGCTAAACAGGCAAAAAAAAATGGTGAGGGGGAAGAAGTTCATCTGAATTTATTACCTAATTGAGGGTGTCATTTTTTTCCATAAACCTTTAAAAATAATCCCTTTCCACTAGAAGAAATTACTTACAAAAATTATGGATGCAATTATTCTTCATTTCTTTAAAAGCAGTGGCATGTAGGATTTAAAAGAATTAAAATTCCAATAAATACAAATGCAAGCACACATTTAATATACTGCAATTTGAAATCAAACAGCAGAAATTAGTTAAATACTGAGAAATAGATTTGAAATATAGACTTCTATGTAAAACAGTGAGCACTGCAATGATATTAAAAAACAACTTCTTGTTTCCACTCCTCTTGATACCTTTTGCTGTAGTGGGATTACGTTTAAGCACTCTTTTTAATAATCTTTTAATTGAGAATAGCAAAAAATTACTTGTTTCCTATATCACCCAGAGGGCTCAGTTGACATATATGCTGGTTCCATGCAGAGAGGACAATTAGTATAATCATAGGATCCCTGAGAATAAGGCAGGTAGAAGGAGGAGGGGGGAGGTGACCAGGAAGGCTTATGTCTACACAGCCAGGACAAAAACCAGGGGCATGGAGATTATGACACTGAGACTGATTGATAAGTAGCAGATTGCTGTGTTTACCTTTGGGAGGAAAGCCCAGAGCTGTAAACAGGATAAAATATGTTTGAGCCAGAAAAGAGGGCAAGAAAGAGGTGAAGAGCTTGGAAACAGAAGAGGAAGGCAAGAAAATTGCTGACTGGGGGGCCAGAGAAACAGGTTAAAACTAGGTTTTAGAGCATTTTGAAGATGGAGAGAGGCTTCGAACTGAAATTGCAATGAGACATCAGGCCAACGCAAGTGCCAGCAATCATACATAGGATTGGATAGGAAATGATCTAGAAAGAGAGATCTTTGAGAGCTGGAGTAGGAAGTTACTAAGTCATGAGCACAGACCGGAGCAGAAACAATTAAACTAAACGTGAAGCATGGCAATGTTTCTAGGGGATATATAGGATGATGCAAGAATTTAAGAAAACGTCATAGAATGATGGATTTTTTTCAAGAGGATTCTTCAAATATTAGGGACTTACAGAACAGCCAGGGGCTATGCTTCTCAGGACAGAAATACCAGCAAACCAGGGAGAGATTTAAGAAGAGCTACACATATTTATTTCAGTGGTTCTGTTGTACAGAGACCAACCAGTGTGTGCAATTAACAATATTAACAGGCAAAGGACTCCTTGAGGGAAAGGACCCAGCTGCATGATGTCACAATGAGAAAAACAAGCTGGTGCCAGAACCCTCATAGCTGAACCTCCCTCTTCCAAGGCTACTGCTGCTTGTGTCACTTCAGAGGAGGATCACAAAAAAAATGAGTGCTTTCCTACTCTTTTGTAGAGGGCTAGAGACTAATTAAGCACGATTGTAAGAAAAAAAAAGGAAGCTACAAAGAATTGGCAAAAGATGTACTAAACCACTCTGTTAGTGGTGCTCTATTTGGATGAGAAGAAAATACAGTGAAACGACCTTACTTATCACCTACTTACCAGCAGATAATCCACTATTCTTAAGTGTCAAACCTCCATGTTTCTGACTAAACTACAGCTCAGATTTGCTGAATAAGCCAATAGGAGCTTAATGGCAACATGAATTATTTAAAAAAAAAAAAAAAAAAAAAAGAGGATGGATATATTTCTCAATAGCTGAAAACAATAATACCGTTAGAGAATAAGATGCTGCTTAAATAAACAGTTATATTCTAAAACTAGGTCATTGCTGCTACACTAACAATAACTGGCAAACAAGTTGTAACTTGTAAGGAAATATATCTTATGAAATCTCATTACAAAAGAGTATAATTAGGATTGTAATTAAAAATTGGATCTCCAAGAAGAAAAGAAAATACATGTTTACTTTGGAAAGGAGGTCACAATTATATTCAGTACTCTATTTTTGTGTGCAAAATAGAAAATCCTGTATTTTCTTCTTACTGCTGAGTGTCCTGTTTACAGTACAGTGCATATAAGATTTTGTGTTCGTTTAATACCGGTGTACTTGGGCAGTTATCAAAACCAGAGCAACAAGTTAGTGGAGGTTCTTTGCTTCCAGTACTGTATTTCTGGTAGAATTATTAATTTTGTTAGTGCTTCATCAGAAAACATCTATTTGTTGCAAGTGAAATATTTTTGAGGAACACCTTTTGAAAAGACTTACAGAAATACAGGCACAGCTGTAAACGCAGTGGTGCCATTCAGGCTGCCTCACAGCTCTTGACCCTGCAGTTTCCCAGATCTCAGGCCCTGGTGGTACAAGGCCATGCACTGGTGGAGCCAGGATCAGCTTGGAGATGTGAGACATTCTAGACTTTCTAACATATATTTCTTTTTTGAAGCTTTCTCCCCCATGGCTGGACTTCAAGCTCATGTGCACTCTATTGTGGGTGGGTTTCTGGCTTGCCAGGAACTTTATGAGGAGATTCTTTGCAAATACCCCCAAGTACTTCATGAATTTTTGGAACTGAGCTTGCTAGATGAAGTGCAGTCTTCATTGAAACTATAAAACCTGGTTGATCTTCCAAAAAAAAAAAAAAAAAAAAAAAAAAAAACACCTCAAAAGGATTTTTTGCTTCTGTTAAAAACTTGGAAAACTTTGGGTTTTGCTCCAAACTGGAATAAAGAGCTTATTGTCATGTGTAGAATTGCCTGTTGGGCTTCAGTCAGCTTTCAGTCTCTGATGTTATTTTCAGAAAAGGTTTTGTGTGTGTCATTGGCAAGTTCAGCTACTGAGGAAAAGTTTTATTCTATTTTTTTTTTTAATCACATACTGCTGAAAGATTTTATGAAATGGTAGATAATGCTGTGCCATGAGTAAGGCATCTATGCAATTAACCAACAATATTACATGAACAAATGAGATTTACCTGTAAGAGACTGATACCAATAAATGTGCTAGAAATTAACTGCCTAGAGTCAGAGAGAGACACTCCTAGGGATAGTGACCAAACAGTTTTTTCAAATAGGACAGAAATTCATGGATACACACCAAAAATAACAAATAATTAGTAATCCTTCAAACCTTGGCTATAGCAGGTGGAACCTGGAATCCTAACATCCAGCCACCCTTTTATAAGGCAGATAAGTGACACTAAACAACCTTAAGAGAATCCTGTCTCATGCAATCACCCCAAGAGTTTGGCTGTAAAGCCTGCCCAGCAGTACCAGTTTCAAACAACATGTTGAAAAAAATTTTTGTTGAGACCTCTGAGATACACTGAGGGAATCTGTTCAGGCTGTAGCTTGTTAACTGATAGATATTTTAGTGTGTTACTGCAATTTCTAAATTATTTCAGACATAATGCTGTCCTCCAGGTTTGGATGCTTTGATGAGGTACCTAAAAAATAATGACCTTGGACTTTTAAACTGATTAAAAATAATATATATATATCTTAAAAAGTAATGTCTTACCTCTTGTCTACTCTCATTTAAAGTACTTAAATGCACTGCTTGCAGAAGAAATGAATACATGAAAAGGAAATAACTACAGAAGGACAGTTCTGTCGATAATGCATTGGACAAGGACTAAGGGGATTTAGGCTAACTTCCCAGTCCTCCAGTAAATCCTCCAAGTTCAGGTGAGGCAGCCAGGGAGCCAGCAAGGGTCCGCCTGCATTTCCTCATCACTATAGAAGGGCAGCGGATGTGTGAGAGGCACGGAGCAGCTGGAGACGGGCCAGTGTCCAGAAGCAGGATAGCGGCATTCTGGCATTGCACCAGAGGCAATAAACGCTCAGCAGGGCTCCTTCCTCCAGCAGAGATCTGCGGGACCGCAGCTAAAATGCTTGGGAACCAAGCTGGTGAGCCTGCACTGGACTTCACCATATGGACTTTCCAGCCTGGATCTCCAGTAGTTTCAGGGATTCTGCTTTTTGCTCCACTGCACAAGGTAAACATACCCTCAGATTTCCAACTGTTCAGTGGTAACACTTCTGTATCACACTGGGATAAGTTGATGACACATTTATTAACATCCGTAAGACTGGATGCATGGAAGATGACTACCATCTAAGCACAGAGGCCAAAGCCTGAGGGTTCAAAGCAAGTGAGTTTGACAGCTCCTGAATTCTGCCACTGCCCTACTGGGAAGAACACAGTGACTGTCCCCAGACTGGTCAGTGTAACGAGTGCTACCTTTGGGTTTCACACTTACACGTGTCTTATGTCTGGCCTGAGGACAACTTCAAGCATTAAAGTCAGGACCAAGTAAAGATGAGAGTTGTAACCCTGGAGTACAAAGTGATGCCTGGTGGAATTTAATTTGGATTTCAAATCAAAGCTCACTGAAGTGAAATGTCTGTATGAGGCTCTCCACAGGCAGGTTCATGAGCAGCATGTGAGCTACAGACAGGAATCATAATAGTAGACAACCTCCTGGAAATCTCTGTATATAGTGTAGAAAACCGCTGCTTTTTACACTTAAAATGAACACTGGAGTTAACACATAGAAAAGGGAAAGGTGAAAGGAATAATATCTTCCTGAATGTTTAATTAATGACAATTGCCAGAAAAGCTCTTCTTTTGCCAATAACAAATGGATGTCTATGGCAGTTATTTCTCATTTTAAATACCTAATCTGATATTATATTTCATCTTGAAGAACTAAATGAGAAAAGATGCTGTAATCTAATCATACCACAATCCAGGTGACATCTGTACTAGGCAGAATACTGTTTTTATTCTGCTGTCTAGTTGCTGTTGCTGAGAATGATGAAGTAGCGAAATTACATTTTCCCATTATTATTTCCAGACACTCTCTGGCAATGGTTTGTTGACTCTAATAAAGCTTCAGACAAAGCTGTCAGCAGAGGAAATGGCAGAAGGGGAGCAAGGAACAGCTTTCACAGCAATGCATGAATCTAAAGTCTCCCTGATAGGTTGTGCATTTTCTGATAAAATTTAATGTGTGTGTTTCAGAATATATCACAAAGCTGCAGCTGAATTCTAGAGGGATAAATGTATTTTATCAAGTCATGTTGCTGAAGACTTTGACAAACATAAACATATTACGAGGGATTAAAGAGCCAGAAGCCTTACCTGCTATAGTATTGAGGAACATCAAGTATTCGAAGTTGGATATCTCCCGTCTCTGCCAGCGCTGAGTCATGTTGGAGGATTTATAAAGTTGTCGGGGTGTGGCCAAAGAGATTCTCCTAGGAAATACATTTAAAGAATGATTTTTTTAAGAGTCTCATTAAATGTTAAGATGTAGGGCAACATTTTTAGTGTGATTAATTTCAGATTCTCTCAGAGGCCTTTTTTTTCATTTAATGAGGTCAGGAAGACACTATTACCCTTATTTGAGAAATGGCTAAAATTAGGAACTATATTTTATTTTATCACTACTAGAGCATTGCAATAAATCGGAATAATGTATCTTGTGGTTTATTTTATTCTAAATATGGTTAAAAGACTGAGATTAAAAGAAACTGCAGACCTCCTGGTGCCAGGCTTGTCCAGAAGGAATAGAAGAGGAATACCATTTCCCTGTTTCAAAAGGATATATTGAGATAAGTTCATTATTGTGAGTGAGCGATAGATTAAACTGACATACACTTCCATCACATGGGTTGACTATATTTATTACAGAATTTGTGCACCTCCTCTATGGTCAACTGCCCATGATTCTTTCCTATATCCCAGTAAGCTTGAAGATTTCTATTTATAGCCTGGTTTCTGAAAAAAACAAAGTTTACTCAGCTATCTGCTCGCATGCTCATCTGCCTGTCTCTTCATAATGACTTCTAAATTTCATTTCATTCAAATTTGGAAGAGGAGCAGGAGCTTCTATAATACTCAATTTCCTCACATTTTTTGAAACTTACATGACTGGATAAGGGAGAAAGAATCAAACTACATGACAAGGAAGACAAAAGCAGAAAACATCAGCACTTCTATATTCAATTTGACAACATCACAATAACCAAATACCATGCACCAAGTCTTAAATTAGCTGTCCCTGGTTGGTAAAATGTAGGGGACTAGAGTCTGTCTAGACTAATTCATTGAAGAAAAAAATCTGTAACAGGCAGAAGCAGTCTTGTTCAAAACTCGTATCTAGAGAAGATAGTTCTTGCCTTAAAAAAAAGACAAGGAAATTTTTAAAAGGAAAATATATTCACCTCCTCAGATATCTTTTTAAAAATAAATTGGTATCTTAGAAATGTGTAAAAATACAGAAATATTTATACTGTTAAAAACAACAAAAATAAAAAGACAATTCTTAATGCGTACTCTGAATTCAGTTAAAGAATGTATACAGTACTATTTACATAGCTCATCAAGACTACATAGGGGCACCCAACACTTCAGCTTTCAGTTGGACCCTGGGCACACTGTGTGTTATTTCTAGACTCTGGAAGATCAATATCTTCTTAAAAGTTAGTCATATACAAGGGGTCAAACTGGGCAGTGTTTACAAAAAATGTGAACCATCTACTTCTAAAGATACATGTACATACTCTTAGAGATGCACTAAACTCTTTTTCCAGAGAAAGGGTGAGTTAGTATTGGTATGCAACTGGAATGTATGGTTATTACAATTATTTGTCTAAACTGCCAGTGTGCAAGTTTTCAATGTCTGCCATATTTCAGCTTACAAATTAGGCATAACAAAATGACCTTCCAAGTGTATTTACCCAATAACAGTACATTAGGTCTTGCCAGATTGGCTAGCCTTATTTTACAGTAGACTATAGGATACTTAAGGTAAATACACATTATTAGTACACAGGAGACAATGCAAAATACTTTAAAGTTGTTTCTATAATGCTTATGAAACAATTTATCTAAAGAAATATCCAAATGTAATGATACTTAATATTGCATTTTATAGAATAATAACTATTTTTACAGTAGAACTCTCAAGGACATAAGGTTTCTAGTAAATTTTGAGTAATGCTACATACAAATTAATAAACACAGAAAATAAAAATGCTAAAGAGATCATTAAATTTTCAAAGCATTTCTGTCACAGACTTTCTGTTCCTCTGATGACAAAATATTTATGTATCAGTGCAGCTTAGTAGCTCCTCTTAGACTTTATTCACAGTCTCCTAGGGAGTCTCAAAAATCCATAAACTGTCAAGTGCTGGACTTTGCATTTGAATGCCTGATTTGAGTGAACCCTACAGAAAATCAAAATATACTAAAAGTGTCCTTATTTACTCCGTATCTACAGTGTTTGAAAGATTCACATTTTTTCAGCAGAATGGAAGAAATTATGCACAATAAATTGGTTCCACACCTGCTTGTTTCAGCTAACACAGGAAGACCCACTGTTTTCTGTTTTGCTCAAACCACCCAACTTTGATCAAACCATTTCTTTTTTCAATATGCCATCACCAATATGAAGATGCACAAATGAATGTGCTTCCTTTGCTTCTAGAGAACCAAGAAATAGCTACTCAAAATGGGAACTGCAGAAGACTCTGATGTACAACAGAATTATGCAATTTTTTCAATTTTTATACATTTAAATGTATTTAGAAAACAACTCATGCCATTTTGGTGAAGGAAGGGTTGTTATACATCCCATATGTGGAATGCGACACACCCTCTTTCACAGCAGTTTTTAATTTAGTTAGCTACAACGCAAACTCATACAAAGAATATTTAAGTATCTTGCACCTGCATGATGTTATGATTGTGTTTTGTGTTGTTCCTGTTCAGAGAAAAAAAAATTACTTGGGAAAGTAATTTCCCAAGGAAAGGCAAGAAACTCATCAACATTCACTTTTAATCAAAGTTCTAAGAAGGGTTTTATACTTTGATGGCATCAAATTCTACCTCTCTCCCTTCACAAAACTCAACTTGTGCAACCAGCTGTACTGAGATCTGGAAAACCATCACCAAGCTGCTGACATGGCAGAGCTGAGCTGATGTTGAATATAGTTACTGTAACAGTCAAAATACTTTTTTTTTTCTGAAAAAAATCATTTTAATTTCTTAATTTTATTAACTGAAGCCATTGTTTTCTCTAATGCATTAATATACCACAGAATTTCAGTGGGAGGTGTCAATATGTTTAGTGGTGAAGATACCATATCTTTCACCAATTTTTTGATCTCCACATGCTACAAAACCATCAGGCAGCTCACAGTTGGTTTCTGAGCTGTGATGTTGCCCTCAATAAAAAGACACCAGTAAAAAGTAGTCTGATAATACCACACTAAAAAAGTGGATATTACTCTACCTATGTAGAATCATATGGAGCTGCAGAAGTTAAAAGACACAGGATTGTCTGCCCAGTTGCATCATTTGGAAAGGTCATAAGGAAACTGCAACATGTTTGAAGAACAGTGAAAATGCACTTATCAAAGGCAGACTAATTTGATTACCAAATAAGACTGAAGTCTTCAACATGTGACTGATTTTAAGAATGTAATTACTTCTTTGTAACATCAAGCACAGGCTTGAACTCTTTGTTGAATTAAAGCATTAAACAGGCTGTTTGGAAAGGCAGCAAAGAAGCAAACGGAAGACTTGCTCTGAAGAGCAGGTCTGTAAAGTCTTAGGAAGCCATAATGGTTTACCTGCTTCTAATCATTTGAGCCATTAGACCATAAATATTTCTGTTTACTTCTACTTCCTTGCACCTTTGTTAATTGCAGGATTTCACCATGAAAACAGAAAATACACTTAAAAGCCATGTACTGTATTAAAAGTAATTTATTTCTTTGGAATGTTTCTATCATGAATGCAAGCCTTTATGATACTGTAATTAACTCTAGGTGATGTTTATCAGAGTAGTATCAGAGAGGAAATATTACTTCCATTCATAGAACTAAAGAACTTAAGCAAAACAATCAGAAAGGTCTGCTTTTGTTAAGATATCTTAAGGTACAACTTAATCTGGAAAATTGTGATGATAAAAAAAAGGATAATGTTTCACTCAGTATAGCAGCTCATTTTGGTTACTCAGCATAATTTCTCCTTATTTTAGTTACACAAATAAGTGTAATTTTAAAAATTTGCATTCCAGAACCAACATATTCACAGGAAGGAAAACTATATTCTAACATCAACAAAAGATTGACTACAGAATAGTTATAGAGTCAGATTTCCCCTCAGTTACTCCACTGCAATCCTACTGAAGACAATAAGGGTCTGTAGACAGGGGAGAAAAGAAAAAAACCAAATGATTATGGAGTCTTTATTGTTCATAAATCATACCATGATTACACAAAAAAAAGAAAGAAAAATAACTTCACTACCATATGCCAGATATATTCTGAAGGCTAGCAAGCCCATTTTCGATTCAAATTGAACTTTAATCAGAAAGATATGAAAATAAATGCATATTATATCGAATCTGAAACTTTTCTAAATAATTATATATCAACAAACTTTTTCAGACAATTATTCACTGAATAATGCACAAAGGATATGAATTTCAAAAGTAAAAAATGTCACTGTAAATATGAAATTCTGATTGAGAAATTTGCATTTTGTTTGTGCTAGAACATGTGGCCATTTCTATTTCAGAAAAGAATATTATTACTTTCCATTTAGAGACAGCATTTCCTTTAACTTTAGTATATGGAAGAACAATGCAAATATTAACAAGATGCGTCTTCCAAATAAATGCCCCAACTTCGCCTTGATCTCAATGAAAACTTGAGAAATTTGGCAGTTTGCCTACAGACTTCAGCACTTTCAGGAGATCAAGCCTTAGGTATCATGAGACTCTTGGGCTCATGACAGGGAAGGATGTTCATCTGGGAATGAAATAGTTCTCCAGTTCTACAAACACTTTGACACTTCAGAGTATTTCCACATTTTGCGCTGGGATAAAACAAGGACAACGTGAAGTTTTAGATTCTAAGAAATTACTTAAAGAAAGAGAAAGACACATCCCAGACACTACACTGATTATTAATTCATTGGCTTTTTGGCAAAATCAAGCCTAATGGGGTCTGAGCCAAAGCACCATATTTTGTTAATATCATGCTGTTTCCTCATTCCCTTATATTTCTTTATCTTTGTCTCATTTTGACCAGAAGTTCATCCTGAACCAAAAAAACCCCAAAAAATGTCCCTCCTCCAACACAGCGAAGTACATTGGAAGATCATCTCACCTATCCCTGAAGTAGGAATACTTTTATAATATAGGATCTGAAAATTTCCAGCCTTATTTCTAGCCATAGGCTGATTTGATGTTGATGAGGAAATAAAAAAACTGTAGTTGTCCATAGTATGTGAAATTCTCTAAAACTCAACCTTAGTTATTCTTTCAAAAATATATATGCTCCTTGATTTTGGAAGGAAGAGAATGCATTATACAAATGAAAGGAAGAAATTTGGAAATTGGAAAATAGCCACCACACTGATAAGAAATGAAGTAAAATCACACACATTCATATAGATAAAATAATTTACATTCAGCAAACACAAAACCTAGTCAAGTTCAGTTTCACATCCTGCCATAACAATCACAGCAAGGATGAACATTTGATTACACATTTATAAAACCTGACTGTAAATCAGACTTTGAAGAGATAAGGTGTAAGTATTTTCACCAGAAGATGCTTATTTCCTGTAACTGAAAAGGAAAAAAAAAATCTAATTATCTAATTTACAATACTTCTATTTCATATACTAACAGGCCATATAGTAAGTAAAGTGTAATGTTTCTCATACTAATCTTAAGAAGAAAATCTAGGGTTTCTTGACAGGAATAATGTTTCAGAACAGCCATTCAAAAAAAAATTAACTGTATAATATAATGAAGATTATATTATACAAAAGATTAAAACTGTTAATTAATTACCTGGCTTGTGGCAAACCATAGCTGGTTCCTACTCCAACACGCGGTAAGCTGTACACAACTTTTTTCACTGTTGCTTGGTCAGGAAAATTAAACATAACAGAAGCTAAATGAAGAAAGGAAAATATGTACCAGTAAAACATTTGTAGAAGTCTGTTTCTTCACTTGCATATATTTTTAAAATGCTTAAGTTTCTATTTGGGGGGAGAAGTTAGTTCCACTTTTATCCTCCTGGGATTCAAGGCACAACAGAAATTCCTGACATTCTTCACACCTATGTATAATTAGCTGGTTAACATTTTAGTATTAAGTCTCCCATTTTGCAGAAGACCTGAGTGTTTTTTACTTCAGAGGAACAACATCTTACTATTAACCTATAAAATCTCTTATCAGGCTGAGAAACTGTTTAGTTGGCATGGAATTTGCTCTTCTAATTTGTCCCTTAAAACACCCAGGAACAAGGAATTGCTTGATTTCCTCTCCAGCAGAAATCAAAACTTATATCAGAGCTCCTGAGGGTACAAGACCACTTATACACTTCACCAGCCACTGAACTGTGATTCAGAGTAACACATACAGAGAACTGAGTGGATCCATTTATTGCTCTGGTACTTTAAAACTTTAATACATTTTATAATTAGAAAAGGAAATATCCTTTTATATGTTTCACGAAAATATTTACAGACAATTGAGGAGACGGGTGAGACAACAGAAAAAGGAAATTTCCTATCCAATGTTTGAAGAATTTACCAGTTGCAATGATCTGCTCTGTAAATAAATCTCACTGCTGCACAGAAAGCAGTGAGATTGATTTATGTGAATGATGTTAATAAAATTTGTAGTGTATATCAACAAGAGTAAGCATTATAGAATAGACATAAGCACTGAATTTTAATTTTAAGATTAATAAATAAAACACAAAATAACCACTAGCACAATTTTATGCAACAAATATAAACTATGACCTACTTCTGTTTGCCATAAACACTTCCAAAGCTGTGTTCTGGAGAAGATAACGTCTTGAAAAAACAGCTCGAATCTCGCTGAACATCCATTTTCCATGAAGGCCTTCGGTATAGGCGAGGACCTTTAAAGAAAGTCAAGGTGACAGTTATTAGCAGGAATTTTTCAATAAGATATTGTATAAGAACAGAAGAAATTTTAGCCATCAATTAAATTAATTGTATCTCTTTTACACTTGAAAACAGTGCCTTAAAATGAACTTGAATGTTTTCAAAAAATGCAAAAGAAGTACCTGCTGTTAGAAGAATATCAGTGATTACTGTAACCTGATAATCCTTAGATCTATTTCTCATGTGTCACATCAAATTAATTACCTCAAAAACACCAAAACCCCAAACTCTACAAAAAAGTACAGGGAAGCAGACACGCTTACAACTATGTTTAGCTGTATCTTCTTCCAACAGTGTGCATGACACAATTTTCAGTTATCTATCAGATACCAGATTTATTTCTGAGGTTGTCTTGTGCGAAGTACAACCAAAATAATGTAACTTGCTATTCACTTCCACTTCAGGGTGATAAATTACAAGTCCTCCCATTCCGTTAGTAAGTCGAAAAATTAGCAAAACCAGTATGTCACTGGTAATGTAATAATTTTTCTGAAGTTAGATATATCAAATATCCCAAACCATGGACAAAAAATTATAATTTTAATTTTGCATTTTAAAACTAATGTGAAAATATTTTAAAATAAAATAGTTAAAAATTAGGACTGCTTTTTCTGTTTAAAATTTTCTCAGTTGAGTGCATTAATATTAATAGATATTAATTACTAGATTACTAGATATTAATATCAAATAGTATTTTTCACTTTTCTTTTGGTACTCTGGATGTTCAAAAAAAGAGACAAAACCACACAATTTAATTAGATCTTATTTTTATTAACTTGTCTTATCTATACAGAACAATATTTTTCCAATCCTTTTCATCAGCTGGCAGGCTCCCTTCAGCCATGCACCACTGCTCAGGTGGGCTCTGCCACAGGGCTCCTAGGAGGAGTCAGTTTTTTGGGATGGGGATCCTCGCCACACCCATCTGCATTCCCCAGGTTCTGTAGACGGTGCCATTTCCTAGGCTGCAGCCACTGAGAGGCTTGCAGCCTCAGTAAAACAAAGAAATACAGTGAACACCTTCCTTAAAGGAACGTTTCAGACTGAGGAGACTGAATTTCTCTGTTCCCCATTAGGTACAAAACTGTCGTACACCATCTCTCAGTGCCTTACACACTCGTCTGAGGTGTTTACTTTCCATAATCATGACCTCCCCCAGCTTCTGAACAGGAAAATGTTAGGGAGACCATATGCTGCTGCTGTCAGTGATCCTTCATGCCTGAGGAAATGGAAATTATATTTCTTCAATCTTTTCACTGATGCAGCTTCAAGTTAGTTATACGTCTCCATATAAGAAAAAGCTAATTTAAGTTTGTGCACTTGGTGTACAACCTTGTTCTCATAACCATGATGAGTCTGTTTCAGAGAAGATGGTAATAACACCAACAACACAAAAGTGCTTCAGCACAAAGAAAAGCATTCAAATGTTAGTTCTGTCCTCGATAGAAATTGGTCAGAGGAACACAGTGTTCCTGTAGCAGGGATTCCACATGTTTCCCTGTACTCTTTATATGAGAGTAAGTTACAGACAGAACTCGTAGACCAACATTGTGGCTGATGACACTGTTTCATTCACCTCAGCTTTCCACACTAGTTAAACACAGCTTGGAAGAAGGGAAGGAGCTTGATTGTTTGGAGGTCACTCAGACACGTGCAAGAGACTATGAGCTCCCTCCATTCAGTCACAGGTCTGCTGTGGAATGCTACGCTAAATTCTTGCAGTGGTTAAAATCTGCACCTTATTTTTACTTTGAACTCTGATAGATCATGTGACAATTTTGTCTGTGAGTTTTCTAGTATCAGGTAACTTTTCCTTGTGTTGGTAATTACAGACTGGATCCACTTACTGCTTAGCACTCTCTTTGATAAGCTAAATAAACCAAATTTTCCATGATTTTCTTTCACTGAGATTAGATGCTAGGATACCGCTGGTATCATGTATGCTACATTCAGATGGGTAAGAACAATGACAGCGAAGATTTAAGCACTCTCCTTCTTTGAGTGTATTCTGCTGCTATCTTATACATAATTTTGTAAATACAGAGGGTTTTTTTAATTAAAGAGAGGAAATTCTGAGGAAGCCGCTCACATTTAAAAAGCTCTCAGAGGGAGGAGTTTGAAATGTATATAGCTGTAACCAGATCTACAGCAGCCAGCAAATTTGCCAAAGAATTAGCTCCTTGGCAAAGCATCATGTTTCAGGAAACCATTTTTTGTATCAAAAATGTTTGTAATTATTTTTTGTAAAGAGAAATGCTTATTATTAACTATATTCTGGATATTAACATATTAGAGGATTCACAACAATACATTTATGATGTATTGATATGTACCACAGCTTAGTTACTATAGATCAACATTAAAAGCACATTGCATACCAATCATGCACTGCTTGCCTTTTACTTCCTCCTCTTTTTTAATTAAGTATAAAGCAGTTGCAACTACACAGAGGTACATTCAACCGCTATGAAATGAATGATCCATGATAGCACTCCAGTAAAACAGTTGAATGGACTAGGAAATCAGAGGAAAGAAAGGAGTCTGTAATTCAATTAATGTCCTCAATTACACTCTTCTTAACTGTCTATTAGTCCTACAAATATCAGATTATCATGCCATTATCAAATCATCTGAATTATTTCAGTATTTCAGTTTTCCTGTCCAAGATATACTACCCACTTTTGCCATCCTCCATAACATTCATCTTACACCATTTTCATGTGATGCATTAAACTTCTTATTATTAGATATTTACATTTGCGGTAGATATTTCTGACATTGTAGCAGGATTCTTTCTTATTGCTGTTATAACAGCAAAATCAAAGCAATTTTTATTTTTCTGAATTTGAACCCTTTAAAAGACTTATACATCTTTTTTCTTTTTCTTTTTCTTTTTTTTTTTTTTTTTTCCAGGATGACTTTTAGCACTTCACTTTCTCATAGGACATGAATGAAGTCCTGGCTACTTTACATATTTTACAGACTGTATGTATTGTATCTTTTATTATTCATAAAAATGTGGAAACAACCACTTCACTATGCTAATATACTGAAATTATGTTACTAAGTTATCTGAAGGCAAAATTCCCATGTGTTACAACACTTTGTTGTTTATACTTAAAGTCAGTACTCCTTATTTTGATAGTTTTATGAGTTTTTCTCCTAAAAACATTTGCAAACCCTTCTTGCCTAGGCATATTTTATTAGTTGAAAAATCATGGCTAAGCCCAGAATTCTAGATATATCTCAGATAATCTGATTTTATTAAAATAAAATCAACCAGCCAGTATCTACATTTGAACTAAGCACACTGTTCAAATTTATTATCAGCTGCAGCTGTTTGGTTTAAAACTCATTTCTCCTTGTAAAACCTTTTCACTTAGGAATATGGGTATGTTTTAAAGATACCAATTTGCTAGAATTCATTGTAGCAAGATGAAGCTCTCACCTAAAAAGGGAATGAGAAGTCTCTGAAACTCAAGATTCTGTAATATGGTGAAACTTATTTAGATTAGGTTATTAAAGCAGCATGAGATGCAGATAGAAAGCTCTAGAGAAGAGAAGCAGAACCATTACTGAAGAGCTTTCCTCCTTGGATCAGATATGAAGGCTCCATTATTTTAATTTTATTTCTGAGGTAATCAAGATCTTTTTTATTAGTTTCAGTTAAGAATTAATGCATTTTTTCATCATAAACATTCTTCAGTAGTTATTCAATTATTGATAATGAATTGTTAATTAACAGCTGTAATTATGCACTAACAAGAAGACTAGAAACACTAGTGTCCATTTTACTTGAATCCCTGGTAGATTATCTCCACAGAAGGAACACCTAAGTACAGAGGCCCATTTTTGCTGCTTTATACTATTTTTTGGTATCTCATAGGACCAGATGCAGCATGCAAAGGGATTTTCTGGCCCTTTTCTTTTGATTAATGTTTCTGGAATTGAAAAAATCACAAAATCAGATGGTATAAAGAAATCAAAGAAAACAGTCTATACAATCCTATCTATTCTAAGTTGATAACTTTTTGGTAAGAATGATCACTTTTGCTGTCTGTTGCAAAGAATTTTTACATATTTCCTTTTTTAAAAAAATAGCTCTTTGGGGTGTTCATTAATGACTATGTATGTGAATTGAATCCACTGTTTTCAATGGAAGTTCATCACTTGTCTTCTGAAACCACATTTCTAATTCAGGATATTTTAATTCTAACCTGATTTCTCAATGAAAGTGTCAATTGCTAGTTGCAACATTTTTCAAGCTTTGTTTATAGCTAGTGCAAAATGTATGTATCATTAATGTGTAATATATTTGTCGATCTTTTTGTGCGTTTGTTTGAACAGTGAAAGAAACATGAACAAACTTTTCTTAATATCTAATCTGAATTTCCCTTGCCTCAGCTTAAGGACATTTCCTCTGGTCCTCTCACTGTAGGCATGGTAGAACACTGGCTCACATCTCACTACAGACTCCTTTCAGGGGGTTGTAGAGAGTTCCCCCTGAGCCTTCTTTTCTCCAGGCTAAACACTCCCAGCTCCCTCGGCTGTTTCCCACAAGAAATGTTCGCTAGTCCTTTCACAAGCCCTGTTGCCCTTCGCTGAACACGCTCCATGGCAGAGAAAACATGGAGGACTTCACACAAATGAATCTCAGTGCTTGGTTATTTGATCAGAGTGCCATCTACAGTCAGCCACAGAAGGTTATGCACCTGGCCCAGGTACAAAATAGGCATTTAGAAAAGAGTTTGGCATCACTGTGTGCTTTTAGAGGTCAGAAATGTAAGAAATTGATTACGGAAAATCATTCTGTCCTGTGAGGGATTTGGATTTCCCTTTTTCAAGAGTTGTCTAGCATTGCAATTTGCCACAAGTAAAATGTGAAATTCTCAGTGCAGGACCTCATAAGTTAAGACAAATGGCTCCTACAAACACACAGCAAATGTTCTTCTCCAGAACGATCTAACAACAGAGAGTTCACTATATGTACATGGTAGACTGCATGATTGCTTCATGCACCCTAAATACATACTGAGATGACCGACATTGATGGCAAAGAGGCCCACTCCTAGGGTTTATGAAATAACATATTGAGTAAGCATTTTATAACTTCAAAATGTTTGATGAAGTACTGAGTATGATCAACTTCTATATTTAGCAGGAAAGATTAGTATACACTACAACAAGTGATATGTCAAGATAGACAAGTGTAAAAAGAAGCTATATTTATTAAGAAAATTCAAAATCGGGTAAGTTCAAATAATGAAACACCTTGTATTTTGCTTTTCTAAAATGGAAACAGAGAATGTAAATAGACAGAAAGAACAACCCAAATTAATTTAAAGTCCTAGTGTTTCCTTGACTTCTTTCTACTTTTTTATACATTTCTTAAAGGTGACTTTAAGAACATCTTCTTGACCTCAATTCCCATAATCATATTAAATACTTCTAAAATCTCACTAAAATACTGCTATCATTTTTTTCTTCGCACATTTTGGTCTAGTAAAATGTTCTCACTTTCCCTTTACATTAAGGTAAAGTTTCCCTTTTCCCCTTCTTTAAAATATGCTTCTGTGGAAAATGTTTCTTTATGTGTAAGCCTTAAAATCTTTCCTGCAAGTAGCTCTTGTAATGTTATGCTGTGCAGGATGAGCTGAGTATTATGTGCCATTGAATTTCTCAATTCACATCAGTTTTAAAAATCTCTTTTAGGGTTTTTTTTAAAAATAAATATTGGCACTCCTGTTTCATTTTTTCTCCTCCTCTTCAGGGATCTAAAAAATGCAGATATTATTTTTGTGGTTTTGGACTTTATTTCTTTGCCAAATATTCTCAGCTTATACTTCTACTTTCAATGTTTTTTTAAGCTTTCAAGAGGCCCCTTGTCTTGAAACATGAGGTTCTGTTCATCCAAACCTTTTCTAAATTTGATTTCTCTGGTCAGCATACCCACTTCGTTATCCATTAAAACAATGCCCACTCAGCTTAAAGCAACAGATGCTCTTATTCCCACATTCATTTGCAGTCATCTGAAAAATTATTTGAAGTTGGTCCACTTGAAGGCCATTTTACTCTTTTCATAAGCAAAATGGATTTGCATGTTATGATTTTGTGTTTTAGGCAAGTAATGGAAAGGATATTGGAATTTTTTGAGAGGTAAGTAAAGAGCAAAGTAATTAGAGTAAAAAACCAAACCCTACTCCGATATCTTATTTATTCTAAATGGAGTATTTCTAACACTGCATTTGTGAAACACCAATGCACAGTTTTGAACATAAGGAAAACTGCAAACAAAATTCTGCATAATAATTATTTTATCATTCATTTTGATCTCTGTGCCTTTGCACAGTTTCCTTTCCATGCAACATGAAAATAGATTGTCAATTTGGGTAACTCCTGAAATGCCAGAAATAGACTGACATTCTTGGGAAGAACAGTATCATAAAAAGACAGAAGATTTAGAGATTATCATGTTAGAAAAGGTAGGCAGAGGCCTTTTTCAGGCTCTACTTTCAAACTTATTCAGCAATTATTGTAATTTGGGTTGTCTGGTCCAACCTCCCTGCTCATGCAGGGTCACCCCAGAGTACCTGGCACAGGATTGTGTCCAGAACTCAGCTGTGCCATAAAGTGTTGGGTATGGAGCACCAGTGACTCCCAGAAATCAGTTTAAAACTACGAATAAAGATGATGGTGCTGGCTGGAGCAACAGCACATGTGGAGAAGCAGAAGGCAACTAAATTCTAGCGCCACGTAAAACCATATTAGAGCACAGCCCAACTCAGAACACAGAGATTGAAGAAAAATAATGGGGCAAATCTCACAATTAGTTCTGGTAGCCACTGGATTGAAGCAGATTGTGTCAGTTACCTCACAAGGTTTAAAATGATTTTTTGTTGACTTTGGCAACAACGGGATGTCAGACTCAAATCTAGCGAGAAATGTTAACAGACCTGTTTCCATTCTCATTCTACATTTCGTGCTCAAAGATCAGTCCAAACTGGGGAGTGGTGATCTCAGACTCAAATTGCTCTTAGCAATTCTGCCCCAGCAATGAAATGCAATCAAATTAATTCAATTAGAACCGCACAAATTACAGTTTAGTGGGCAGGCCAAAAAAGACATAAAATTGATATGATCTGAGCAAAACCAGACTGCTTTTTAAGAAATAAAATGGAGAGCTTATTTTTCTTTCAAATGGTCCATTCTCCTCAGCAAAAGCAAGGCAATTGAAAGAAGAGACTTTTAATATTTACAGATTCAGGGAAAACACAGTGTTAAGAAATGCTTCTAAGTTGAAATCAAAGCAGGATAGTTATTCAATAAATAATTCCTTGACAAAAAATGAAATTTTATTAAACTTGCATTATTGGGGGATTTCACAGAATTTGTGAGTTTTATCTGAGAAAAGTTGCAGCAGAAGCAAAAAACCATAGAAATGGTTTGAGGAATAAAGAATGTATGGCATCCCTAAATATGTGATGTGTTCTTTCCCAAGAACAGAGCCATCATAAAATTGTCTGGGTGTTTTGTTTTGTTGTTTTTTGGGGGGTTTTTTGGGGTTTGTTTTTTTTTTTTTTTCCCAGAACTTGCATTTATTCAAAAGGGCAATGCAATAAAGAAATGCATAAATACTCAAATGTACCATACCACAAATTCTTAACATTATAATAACTGAAGGCATTATAACTGATCTTGGGAAAAGAGTAAATATAGGAGTTTGTTAAACATTACCTGTTTCCTTACAAATGAAGGCAGAAAGACTGTCGTATGTCCCTCTTTTTATAGATGTGAACTTAATGTCATACAGGAGATACGTGGAAGCATCTTGTGTTTTAACAGTTTTGCATCTGATTTATTCAGTGCAGAATGCACAAGATTTAAAATCTATAAAAGGCAATAGAACACAAATTTTTTCTACTACCGGGATTAATTTTTTTATGTTCCTAATATCTCTTTCTATATAAGATTGATCAAAACCAGTATTATTTTATTTTCAACTTCATATACTGAAGCTGTTTCATTAATCCCAATATTTAGGAATTTAATCAGAGCACATTCTACTCCTGAAATTTTAGCCATAGATTTGAAATTAATTTTTAACACAAAAAGAAGTATATTAATTTATTCAATGATATATATTGTACATCTACAACACCCTTACCATCCCCAAAATTACTGCAATATGGTTTGTAACAGTCAAGCAAAATACTCAAGAATTCAAAATTCTACAGCTCAAAGAATCACAGAGTGAGTCAGGTTGGAAGGGATCACAGCGGGTTGTCTGGTCCAATCTCCCTGCTCATGCAGGGTCACCCCAGAGTACCTGGCACAGGATTGTGTCCAGACACTCAGCTATGCCATAAAGTGTGGGGTATGGAGCACCAGTGACTCCCAGAAATCAGTTTACTTGGAGTTTGAATTTAGAGCAGTTTTAGGGCTACTCTATGTTATGTCAACTTCTAAGGTCCCCAAAGAACAATTACACAGCCTGTGCATAATGGTGAACATACATCAAAGCACCTTCATCTTTATAATATATTGCAATACCAACTGATTCTTTATTTATCCACTTAAAAAGTGCTTAAGATAAGTTTGTTTTGTACTGCTGGGGAAGACAAGAAACTATAGCACTGAAAAAATGGAAAAACCTATTCCACAGCTCCAATAGCAACCAAAATTCTACTGTACTTTTCAGTATTATATACAGAATGTTATCAAATATTATGAAGTCTGTGCAAGGAAAGAATAGCAAAGTTTCTTTTGAGAATTTTAACTCAGAGTGTTTGCAAACTGCCTGCTGCTACTCAATAATAATTTAATTAGTTTGCACTTTATACTTATTTTGCTTAACTATTACATGGAAAGTATTTATGCATTCTATACTTGTTTTTTGAGAACATATTTTTATCAGATATCATAACTAAGCAATGGTAAATAACTCCACACAAAATATAAAACTACAAATATTGGCATGAAGCAAATGTAAGCTATGCATACGAACTCCATAAATGATTTTTATATTTCTTTCAATGAATGGAGCCAGATTTAGACATTTATTTTGTATGTGCATTCTGTATATTCTATGCCTCCTTTCCCATACTTAACCATCAAATTTTTAAATTTCAACTATTTAAATGTCAAATTTATAGATTTTTAAAATATTTGGGGGAGGGTCTAATCCTACTCCAAAAATCCTCTTATAAACTAAGAAGAATATAAAAAATATCTACTCAGCTGGCTACTAAAAATGGATTCTGGGGAACACATTTACTCTTCCAACGTCTGCACAAAGCAGATTTGATATACAGTTCCCTCCTCTTTGGATTTCTAGCCAACTGGAATGCAAACCTGCATGTCATAAATTTGGGCATACTCACAGGCTTTCCTGTGGTGAACTCCAGGTTCCCAGTATGAAATTACTGCAACACCTGTCAGCATGTAGAGGTACTTTGTGTGAATGTGCCTCAGTTTTTATCCACTACAGGCTGCTCCAACACAGAAGGTATTTAAATTTTATGGACTTCTGGGTACTATGCGACCATGAAAAAAGTGTGCCAATCCCAGCCAAAAAGGGTTCTCTCTTACAGCCTCAATTAATTGCTTCTTAACTTTTATTTAATTAAAAATAATAAGATGGGATTCAACTCAAGCTTTAGAAAGAGATTAGATATTTCCTTTTTTTTTAATTGATTACAACAGCCAACTATTAAAATTCTCCAATTAAACTAGATTCTTACTTTTTTCTTTTTTTTTCTTTTTTTTTTTTTTTTTTTTTTTTTTTTTTTTCTTTTTTTTTTTTTTTTTTTTTTTGGTGGGGAACAGGATAATTACTTTAAAAGAAAATAAACCATATCAACTTGTACAGACAGATTACTGCCTGTACTGTGATTGGTTCTGTTTCTACTACCATTGAGTCTGGATTTGATGCATATCATACTTCTTTTAAAGAATACAAGCACCCTATGTAACAATCTATCTTTAATAGACTCAATTTCCCAAGATGCATCTTTTCCTTGCAATTGAGTATCCCAAATGCCACTGCTTGGAGTAGAAGCTGAGAGTACTGAGGTCCTCCAGAAAGTCATCAGCATCTCACAAATTTGCTTCACTTTCACTGAAAGCCAAGGAAGTCAGGTATAAAAAGAGAAAAGGAAAAAAAAAACCAGAAAATAAGAAAAAAATGAGTGTTGGGGAGGATGTGTCTTAGCTCTCAAACATGAAATGCTGTCCGATGTAAATTAATATATTGGAAAATACACAGTGATCCTCAGTTTTATTAAATTATTATGAAGTTCCTTCTTTTTAGAGTTTTTTATGTATACACATTTGTAAGAAAAAAAGAAAATGGTACAGAAGGATTGTAACAGTTTAACTAAATGAAGCAAGCATTTTAATCAACAGTTCAGAAGTTTAATCACCTTCTAATCCCCTCACTGAGCAAAAACAAAGGCTAAAAATTGTTATTACTCTTATACGACTATTTTTGCCTGTTATGCATGAAACAAACCGTACAACCACAACAAAAAAAACCCCAGCCAGTGGACACACAGCTAGCTACAAAACGACCTTCATTTTCTCAGTCAGAGAATCTACAGTGAAATATTTTCTCTTCTTTATTTACATTAAAGGGAATTAATGATGAAACCAAGCTAAAATAAGCCCCCACTCAACTTTGTAGTATAATGATGAGTTACTCTTAGACAGTACTCTTAGAGAGCAGTCTTAGAGAGAAAATCTATCACATGGTGTTTGACTGTTGCAAAATAATCCCCACTCTGCTTTGACTTCTTTCTATGAACTGTAATACAAGGTCCAATAGACAGCCTCAGATGCATCTCAGGTCCAATGCTTTTCAAACTTAATCAAGGGAATATAGAAATGTATATAAAAAGATGAAAGTGTCTTTGCCTTTATACATACTGAAGAAAAAAAAAAAACCTAGGGGAAAAAAAGTGAGATCTTTCATAGGGGAAGGTTAAGTCTGATGCTAATGCTTCTTTAAAATGGTGACAGTCTGAAGTAGTGAAGCCTTGCCGGGCTGCTTTAATTTCTCCCTGGAATAGCTCTCTCCCAACCTTCGGCAGCACATCAAAGTCTCTGGAGCTCAATTAAAATTGGATTATATTGAAATTCTCTATCTATGGAACTGTGTGCTCACTAACACTTTTCTTTCAGTAATACTCCAGATGACAGTTGCCCATCCCAATTTAAACAGTTGTCATAGAGACCATGAACTAAAGCAGCAGTAACTAACAATACAAAGGAAAGGTAAGTGGTAGGATTTCTGTGAATGAAGGGCTTGGTTTGCAGCCGCAGTGCTCACACTGCAAGCAGCTAAATGCAGAAAACATAAAAGGCTGTAATACTCTCCTCACTCCTAAGGAGAAGGGCAAAGTAAGCAAAATAGTAAATATTTTCCTTTTTTTTCCCCCAGTAGCTAGTAGTGTTTTACATTCCAGCATGCTGTAGCTACCTAAAAAAGACAGAATTAAATGACACACCCTAAGAAAAACAGCAGATAACCCTGGAGTCAATCTACAGTCACCAGTTCATAAATTAAAGGCATTAAATTGTATTTTTTAATTACAGTAGAAAAAAAAATTAGGTACTACCTTTTTATATTCAGAAATTTTAGAGACGATTCTTTAATTATACATGATGTACAAACCCTTTGTCTTTATGATAAAAATCTAAAGTGAAAATCTGATACAAATCTATAGGAAATTCATAGCGTGAACCCCATCTGGTTAACACTGTGAGATCCAATATGTGTAATGCTTTTGAATCATTTTATTACTGGTTTTAACTGTTTTATAATCTAACCATGTAGATTTTTGATGTACTGCACCAAAGCCTGACAATACCATTGGAAAACTCTAGCAGCTTCCAAAACTCCCAAAATAACATAAACAGCTTATGCTTCTGGCAGCACCAGACAGCAATGTATTTAACAGCATAGATTGCTGGTAATGATACTATTTTCTCATGTAGATGGCATGTTTCTGGCACTATAAACCCCTTAACCTTTCTTGTAATTGGCTTATTGAGAGTCCCAAGGTTGTTTTTTGTGCCATTGGGCTGATCACCATGGAAATGAACACTTATTGCTGTTTCGCTGTAGTGCTCTATTTTTCTTCCAAGCTCTCCACAAGCATTCTCCCTGCTCTCCCGGGAAGGCAGTGTTAGGATTTTGAAGCAGCAACAAGGCAGAGTGCAAAGAGCGCAGGCCAAAGGGGAAGAAAACAAAAATGTGTCAGAAAATCTAAAAACCACACAGATCAGAATTTGTCAAAACAAGGCCTTGGTTTAAACCAACAAGAAGGGCCCCCACAGCTTGGGCCTTGACAAAGCATGGCCTTTTTATTTTTTTTTTCCGCCACTTTATTTTATTTTATTTTTTTTTTTTTTTTTTTTTTTAGCCCAGCTG
>VZUI01023662.1:0-41386 GCA_013401135.1 Cettia cetti | reverse complement strand
CTCTCCTCTCCTCTCCTCTCCTCTCCTCTCCTCTCCTCTCCTCTCCTCTCCTCTCCTCTCCTCTCCCTTTTCTTTCTTCTTCTAATTTCTTCTTCTCAAAGTCTGAATAATTTTAAAATTGCATGTGTTGGAGTTTGTTAAATTGGATGCACTTATAGTTTGCTAAATTAATGCTTTGTGAAATGCTTTATGTTGACTGAGTGTTGCTCTAAAATTTGCCAAAGTTCTCTGATTTTCTGGTTTGCCATTAAAGGTTTTGTTGTTGTGACCTCTTGAGGAATATCTAGTCAGTATTTTCTCCTGTATGTCTGACTCAGGGTACATGAAAGGATCTTAAGCCCTTTTAAGAGACTCCCTGAGTGAGATCTGGGGCCTTACATGCCAGTAGAGGTGGCTGGCTGCTGCACTTGGCCCTAGCAGAGGTCAGGACACATCACAGTCAGATTTTCCTTGCTCACATTCTCCAGTTCTCACTCTCTCTCTTCAGCTGCTAAATGTTGGATTGCACATTCACTAAACCATTGCACAAATATTACAAACCCATGCTGTCTAAGGTGGTAGTGAAATAGGTAATTCTGGCTCTCAAATCCATCACAGCATTAAGGCAATGCTCCAATTATCACATTTTGGGAGGCAGATGCAGTGCTGAAGTAGAGGTACTTGGTGGATGATAACTTACCTGCAGGTCCCTTACTGTGTCAGTGCAAACTTGGCATTGTGCTTTACATTACCCAGGTAATTGAGGCTGTCTCTGAACAGTTTCTTCTGTTCCCCTAAATGGAAAGTGAAATTCAATCCACTTTCTAGAAGCTGTTTTTAATTCTGACCATCAAGTAACATGCTTCAGTAATGAAACCTATCCCTCTAGTTAAAGGTCATTTGTGTAATTTATAGACCCTCTTTTCTTTCCTCATAAATTCCCACCCAGCTTTCTCTGGAGGTAAAGGTGTAGATGAGGCACTCCCAGGAGACTCCCACACTGTGTGTGACAGCTGTGAGGTCATATCTGAGCTGGTGGTGCTGAGGGCACAGCCTCCAGCACTGTGCAGAGTGGGCTCCTCACCTTGGCCCCAGTGGGAGCCAAAACGGGGGTGCTTTTCTTCCAGGCAGTACAATTTTGGTGTGTAATGTTTTCCAAGGGACTGACTCAGGAGAGGAGGAGCTAAGGATTTTCATTTTCCTCTATTTATTTGCAAGTTCCTGACACGACTGGTTCTTTGAAGTGTCTTTAGGATGCTGCAGGGCAACTGTATTTCTCTTTTAAAAATATATTTTGAATCACAAAAAGCTTTAGATGTGTGTTTAACATAAGCACAGAACATAAGCACAGAACTACCACTGCTAACACAAAGCTTCGTCAAACTACACCAGGGTTGCCATTTCCCTTCAGTCCTGTGGTTGGGGACCTTTTAGATTAAATTCATTAGTTCATGGTAGTTTTGAGATGTAACATAAGCCTCCAAAGGCATCTTAAGCTTCTCTTTTTTATTAAAATTAAATCTTCCCTTGGCATTTCTCTAGGCACTTCTCCACTCACAAATAAAAGGGACACTGCTGAAGGATATTCTGCTGCACACTTAAATGCCAGCAATCCAATTAAAGAAATGTTCAACCTTTTGTAAATAAAGCTATGGCTTGTACTGGCTTTTGGCTAAAGGAAAATAAAATTAACTAATTTATTATTAAGCTTCTTACCCAAGACTGATGTATGTATTCATGATATAGTTTATAGCATTAAAAGGCCAGAATATTATTAAAATGATTCTGTCCCGGAAGGTCAGCTGGTTGCACATTCTGACACTCTGCTCTCGAGTCAGCTCTGCTCAGTGATATCCTTCTTCAAAGCCACTTTGGAATCGTGCACAGTCTCTAGACACAAAAGTCCTGATCCAGATGTTAGATGTGCCACAACACTTTCTTATATTTCTGGTTTTTGAACATGGCCCTTGTTAAAATGAGCATCATTTTCCCATTGCAAGCAATACATGTGGATTTTGATAAGAAAGTGTTCAAACTCTGATGAGCATTGTTCCAAGCCTCAGTCTAAAAGCATTTTTAAAGCTAAACAATTGATTCCATATCTGGGTGTTGGTTTCGTACTGTCTCTAGACAACATAAGTGGTGTAAAAGACTATGTTATAATTTATCTTTATTGCCTCTTTTGCTGCTACTCAGACACTTGATCTGTTGGGATGTTTTTGCCAAGAAGATTTGGCAGAGACAACAGACTAGACCTAGCAGCAGAACTGGGAGGAGCTTACACTGGGCATGGAGAGGAAGGGGAAAATAAATTTTCCTGCTTTTCAGTATGCTGGAACCATAGGGCTTCTCTCTGAGGATAGGAAACCCGTGAAATATTTTTGGTGGTGCACTTGCACTAAGACAAGATAACCAAGTAGAAGCTGGGTCTTTTACTAGGGTGGGTGCTGTGCTTAAGGCATGGAAGCATGCTGAACTTGAATCAGAAGCGGGACATTTCCAAAAAAGATGTAACTGGAGAGCAGCCACACAGTGAGGATTTCAAGATTCCTGCTTCTGTTTCAGAACTGAAAAGAAAAGCCTATGTGCCCAAAAGCTTGTGTACGTATTCCAGCAGCAGGAATAGGTTTATTTTTTATATGGCCTCTATATACCCAGAAAAGTTAAGCCAGGGTTCATATATTTGTTACTTTCCTGCTGTGACATTGTTACCAAATATTAGGTAAAATAAAACTCCTTAACACCAATGTAGCATTTAGAAGCAGGCATTCTTTATTTGGCACCGGATGCATGAGAGGCGATTTCCTCTGAAATATCTTGATGCTGAGGACAGACAAGGCTTGTGTTTATATACTCTAGTTTACATACATATTAATTGTTTTTCCCAGAAGAAACATACATATGATAATCCTTTCCCCAAAGACAGCAGCATATTTCCCCTCCCACTGGTGCAGATCTTTTCTTGTCCCAGGGGTCCCTTTGGTGGTGTTTGGTGGTTGCTGACCGCAGAGTTATCCCTGACCACCTGAGGAGCTCAGTGCTACTTTCCAAATATAGAGAAGTGTTGGAAAAACTGGTCTGATTCAATTATTTTGATCAATGAAGTGTGGTTTTTCTTCCCTTCTTGGTTAATGTTGTAGTTTGATTGTAGGCTAGTGATTTTGAAAAATTGTCATTGCTTTTTCTGTACCAGCTAAGCAAAATGTTCATCTGGCAACAATTCACCCCTTTGAGGCTTGTGTAGCTTGTTTTCCCTTCAACCCTTCTTTAAGCCTCACTTTGCTTTTTTACTAACTTTGAAAAAAGTGTTAGGTCAAACTTGGAGCAGAATTGAATCATAGAAGAGTCATAGAGTCATAGAATCATAGCATGGTTTGGTTTGGAAAGGACCTCAAAGATCATCTTGTTTCCATCTCCTGCCATGGGCAGGGACACCTTCCATTAGACCAGGGTGCTCAGAACTCCATCCATCCTTGGCCTTGAACTCCTCCAGGGAAAAGCCATTCACAAATTCTGTCTTGTAAATTAGTGCAGGATGTGTTTGGTGCTGTCATGCAGGTCAGGGAATCTGGCTCTGTTCTTGTACTTTTTCACTTTACACATAGTGCACAATGGAGAGCAGTTCTGCTTTTGCATGATCTTCTCTATTAGTTTGTTGGGGTACTTTTTTAACCAAACTGACAGCTATTTTCTCTTCTATCCAGTTTCTTGAAAGAACAAGAACCAACAATAGCAGGAGGATTTGGGAAGCACATCTCATGGCTGAGTCTTCTTTTTTTAAAGGAAAATATGTCCTTTAATTTTTGGGCTGCCCTGAGTCCCAAAGGACTGTTTTGATTGGCATTGCCATGGATGGCAGTGCCACTGCTGGCTCCAGGCCTGGTGAATCCCTGCTGCTCTGGAAATTCCCCAGTGCTTGTCTCACACTCAGCCCAGCGTGCTGCAGGCTGGGCTCCTCAGGACCTGGGATTGGGGGCACCACAGAGCTCCATGTCTGCTGCACCTCTGCTTTGCCAGCTGGCTTATTCTTCTGTTTGTATTGCTCCTGCTTGCAACCTGGCAGCATGTTTGGGAGCTGGGTTTTGATTTCTGGTTGCTTTTTATTTAATGTTGCTATCAAGGCAGATGCATTTTATTTTCCTTGTACACTATAGAAAAGATAAAGGTTCTTAAAAAAATTTAAATCAATTCAGCTTTTTGAAACCACATAATTGAAGAACTCCGAAATAATTGGCTTATTATAGTGCACCCATAAAAATGAATTTGCATCTCATTTATGAACTATTAGATTCCTTATTACATGCAACTGATTGTTCTTAATGTGACTTGCATATAATTTAGCATTCTTCACTCATACATTTTGTAGCTAAACACCGGGGGAGGGAAGTTCATCCCAAAATCATGGCAGCAGAATGTAGATTGCAGAGCAGCCACAGACTGATCCTGCGTGGTGTGCTCTCAGCTTGTCTCTCTGCTCCCCTCACAGTCCTGTGCTGAGGTGCAGAAGCCCCAGATCAGCCAGCTGGTTTTCTCCTGCCCTTTCCTCCCAGCAGGGCCTGGCCATGCTGCAGCCAGAGCTGTGATTGCTAATGACAACCCTGATCTGCAGGTACCCAAGTGATTTCCCAGTGCCAATGCACATACCCTGCACCCCATGCCAGAGCCTCCCCTGTGGCTGTCAGCCAGGCCCAAGGTGACAGGGACATTGCTGTGTCGAGATTTCCTCACACCCTCATTGAAGACTATGGCGATTGGTAGTTGTAAAAGCAAAGTCCTTCACTGCATGGCTAAATCATGCCATGAAGGCAGAGTTATCAGAGTCCACAGCAGTGTGCAGAAGCCTTCTAACACGAGGTTTCTCAGTCCCAAGCAGAAGCAGCAGCCGCAGGAGCAGTAGAGCCATCAGTAGTTTGTGTCTGGTGTCTTATCAGCAGCAGTCATAGCAATAGCAACAACAGCAGCATCAGTGTTTTTGTGAGTCCTGTGTGTGTGCATGTGTCTTCAAAGCAGTGCATTTTTATTCTATTTTTAGCCAATCAGGCTCAAATACTTCTTACAATAATGTTGGACCTATCCTAAGCTAAAATTGATGTGCGATAACTTTTGTGAATTCTTACACAAATTCTACTCATATAGCTCTGTCTGTTCTATCTAGGAATTTCTAGCAAGGCTACATTATTTTTGTTATGACTAGAACTTAACTAACTTTGCTAAAGGCAATGTTACTGAACTATAGATATTAGGTCTTTTTCTTACTTACTGACACAGGCTCTTTTTTGTTTAAGGCACTTAAAAATCCTTTATTTATTTAAAACTAAACTTGCATTTCTACCTCCTGTCTGTGTGGATTTATTTATGTTAGTTTCTCTGAAGGTTCTAATTCAATTACAATCCTGCTAGACTTGTATGGATTTGGCCCAGGGGGATTCAAACTCCACCCAGGCCCAAGGTGACAGGGATGTTGTTGTGCTGATGTGCCACCAAGTCTGAAGTTCTCACCTCAGCAGTAGTGGGTGGCTCTTCCCCAGAGCTCCCCAGTGCTGCCCGTGGTCTAATGCAATGCTGCATGAGGCCAGGGTGTTATGAGCCCCACAAAGGTGTATCAAGCTCTGAGGGATGCCAGCAGCCTCTCAAAAATGGTTTAAAAATAATTAGCGAGATGGCTGACTGGAGATGTTTTGAAAAAGCAAAAAGGTTTTAATTAAAGAGAAAGGAAAAAAAAATTAATTTATTATTAAGACAGGTGTTTGTATTCATGATATAGTTTACAGCATTAAAAGGCCAGAATACTATTAAAATTATTCTGTTCCGGAAGGTCAGCTGGCTGCAAATTCTGACACTCTGCTCTTAAGTCAGCTCTGCTCAGTGATATCTTCTTCAAAGCCACAACGTTATTTTGAGCCCCACGAAGGTGTATCAAGCTCTGAGGGATGCCAGCAGCCTCTCAGAAATGGCTTAAGAATAATTAGCAAGATGGCTGATTGGAGGTGTTTTGAAAAAGCAAAAAGGTTTTAATTAAAGCAAAAATAACAGACTATACAAAACAAAAGGATAAAAGCTGTTCAGAGTGCAGGGAGGTCACTTGCACCTGCTCAGACACCCTGAAAAGCCCCGAGAATCTCTGTGCTCTCTCTTAAGTATTCAACATTCTAGGAGGGGTTTTGGGCACGCTGCTCAGCAGAAAACAGCCACAGTTCTTGAGGAACAGCTCAAGGATCCAACAGATGCCTTTGTGCTGGCACGGGGCTAATTATGGTGAGGAGAGCATTGAAGTTTCTGGTTCTTCTTTCTTAAAAGTTCAGGGCTGAGGCCTAAACTCTTTTCCTAATATGGGAACACCTGCTCAAGTGTGGGGGTGCACTGCAGCAGTGTTCCATCTGTTGCTGCTGGTGACAGCAGTGGCAGAGCTCAGTCTGGGTGTGCTGTCACCTGAGCTCACCTGTGTGACAGAGCGCTGCAGGGGCTGGCAGGGAAGTTACCCTGGTGCTCAGAGCCTGGATGTGTGTGAGGATCCCTGAGCAAACACTTCCCAGCTGCTGGGCTGGGAAATCCTCAGGATTTCCATGGATGAAAATGGATCCAAATGCTGCAAACATCCCCTCTGTTCCTACCAGAGCATTCCATTACCTCAGAAACAGGACACCAACAGAGCCAGGAATCACTGCCTCCACCGTGCTTCCAGCAGCATTCCCTCTGTCTGAGCAAGGCTTTAGGTGGTCATAAACCCCAGTCCTGGTATCCATGACTCCACTTTGACTCAGAGGAGGGGCAAAACAGTAAGAACAAAAATGAAGCAAAGTGCAGGGGTCACCTTGTGGAACTGAAGAGGATTCTGGGTAAGTGGGTGTAGAAATAACACCATAGGGTTAAAGGAAAAGTGTCAAGCAGGCACCTTGAATGAAGTTCTGCAAAATTACTGAGCAGCAATTTCAGAATATTTTATTTGCTGCAGGAAGTGGCAAAAGAAATTACAAATTCATTTCTATAGATACAAAAAGCGTCATGGTCTTCATAAGAGATGTTAGTCTCTCTTTGGGCACAGGCAGCTAAGAAAGCACTGATGCCAAGTATTCAGCAGGAGTTCGTGTGGTGAGCCCTGGCTCATGGATTTAAGTATCAGTGGTTCCCAAAGTATGTGGATGCTCCTATGGGCATTTTTTGTCAGAAAGCACATGGACAACTGAGATTTTCATCATCAATGGATCATCCAGTTTAATCCATGGCATGATTCTACTGTTTTTTTCAGGGTAGCAAGTGAGTGTGATGCCAGGTGAGGTAAGGAAAAGAAATTATGGATCAAAAAAGACATTATGATCCTTCAGACAAAATAAAGTATGTGCAATTCTGTTCATAGGAGGAAATAGTGTTGGCAGCAGCAACATCAGAGGAGTACTGACATGCTTTGTATTTCATTTGCCTTTCTTCTGGATTGTCAATCTTCTCTGAATCTCTGTTCAGTAGCACAATAAATACACCAGAAACATGAGGCACTAATGCCAGTGAGGCAGAAATGATCCCTGCAGTCTTCTAATCCCTCCCTTACAGTAATTTTGAAGAGATTAAACGTGGGTTCAGATATGTGGATGCACTGAATCTTTCAGGGCCCCCACTTTGTGTAGGGAAATGATTCCCCTCATATATTAGAGTGTGTCCATGCCAGTCCAGGGCGTCCCTGGGCTGTCAGAAGCTGTGAGGGGAGCAATTACTCCCAGCCTGAGTCCAGCCTGACTTTGGGGCTGGAGCTGCTGCAGTACCTGGTGCAGCAGAGAAGGTTCTGCATCCCCCAGGAGCCAGGCCAGTGCCCTGCAGCTGCTGCCTGAGCCCATTTCTACCCCTTCATCTTCTCCCTGTCTGGCCTCATTGGCCCTGTTTTGGTCAGAGGTGGTTTTACACCTCAGAACCCCTGAAAAGGTTTTGGAGTTCACAGGTTAAGCAGAGCTGATCTGTGAGCTTTGCCAAGGCAGGCGCTCTGCTGCCCTGGCCTTTGAAGGATAAAAGTGTTATCCAGACAAATCCAGGCTGCTTTTCAAAGCTGTGCAGCACAGCTGGGGTCTGGGAGCAGGGCTGCTGGCAGGGCAGGGCAGTGCTGCCTGCTGTTTTCTTTAGGAGGAAAGGTGGAAATGCATTTTTTCAAAGCAGCTAGTTGTTTTTTAAATGTCTGGTTTTAATGCCCAAATAAATGTGTTTTCGGTTGGTTTCCACCTCAGAAGGTAGATTCTAGGTGCAATTTAAAATATTCCTTTCAGCTTTCTCTAGTTGGCAATCAGAAGTGCCCACCATCCTGGATCAAACATTCTAATTCTTCAACGTAAACTTGTAGTTTTGAGGGAAGAAGAAGTCAGTGTGGAGTCAAGCTGTAAGATCTGCTCCCTCCCTCCCTCTTCTATTTTTGGTGTATGTGCTTTGCTCATGGTTTGCAAACACTGCTGTTTGTTTTTTGAAGCATACGTGAAGGACACATGGTGATTACCAATAAACTAAATTAAAAGGACAAAAGCTGGAGATAGTAGAGGGAAGTTCATACACCTGTCACCATGTTCATTACTCAGCACTGTGTGTGCTTTTCACTGCCACAGATCACACCCAGACACAATGCTGATTATCTGTGAAGGAGGTTGCTTTTGCATGCCAAAGGAAAACACTGCTATGTCTTGCTAATTTGATTTTAATACCTGTGCCATGCCATTCTTTGGCCTAGAAATTAGCTTGCTTTTTACTAATATAATTGGCTAATTAAAACATCTTCTGTAGGAGATGGGGAGATACCCACAGTCCTTACGGGACTTTGAACATACTAAAGTAAAGAGATCACAGTTGCTGATCCAACAAGAGCTCATTTAGAGCACTGAAAGGAACATAGACATTGCAATTTTCTTAATATATTTTTTGAGGTGATTTAGGGTCCAGTCTTTGGAATGGAGTTGGAAACACTGGAACTTAGGAGATGCAGCCCTGTAGGGCTTCTGTGGCAAGATGGAACAGGTAGTTACAATCCATTCTGTACGTTGGAACTATTTTGTATGTTTCATCATTTTAAGTTCCCCTACCTGTGGCCAGTTGTGAAGATGTAAAGAAACAGAAAAAAGTTGCACCAAAACATCTCCCTTGGTCCCAGTAACTAAAACATTTTAGGTTTTGTTACCTGATCATACAGATTTGATATTTCCTTTCTTACCTGCTGCCACTTACCACCGGGAGTGAGTCCCTGGGAGGGAAACAACCCTGGCTAGAGCCACTGCTTTCCTGTCTCCCCCTGCCTGGAGATGATAAGGGATGGACAAATGAGCAAGGGACAGGTGTTACCTCTGCCATAATGGTGAAGATGGAGCAGTATCTTTCAATAAATAGATCACCTTCCTGCCCTGGATCCCAGCTCCAACAGTAACAGCCTCCTTCCCCCAGGATGCTCATTGAATTCCCTCTTTATACAGTATCCTTCAGACAGGACTCGAGGAGAACTCCTATCATAGACAATCAATCATTGAGCCTGGAAAGAGTTTGAGAGACTTATGCTAATCATATTTAATTAGTATGTGCAAATGATTCTAACTAAATGTAGACTTCCCTTAGTATCTTCAATTAAAAGCTCTGGATGTACTCCAAAGTTACAAATTCCTTCCCTAAGCAAGTAGGGAATGATAATGAATTATTGCTAATATAGTCATAAAGCTTTTATTTGCATAAGTAATATGAAGCTAATGTGTGGATAAAATTAAACTTGAAAATGAAATATTATTAAAACAAAACCGTTAATGAATTTGGATGTATTACTGAGCAGGTATATTTGGCAGCTGGCTGGAACAGATAACTCCAATAGAAGTCTAACAGAATCAAAATCAATATTGAACATTGCATAACACAGTGAAGATAGTTGAGCAAGTTAGATGTGCTCATTGTCTCAGTTCTGATGTGCTTCACCACTGTTTGCTATTGCAATCATAACTTAACCAAGAGAAGGTGTCAAGCAGGCACCTTGAATGAAGTTCTGTGAAATTACTGAACAGCAATTTCAGAATATTTTATTTACTGTAGGAAGTGGCAAAAGAAATGACAAGTTCATTTCAATAGATACAGCTGCCTCCAGCCCCATCCTTTACCTGCCCCCCAAAGCTCGTGAGATCTTCCCCCTCAAACTCCCAGAGACTCAATGAGGTGTAGCCAGGTGCTACAATCCTCTCCTCTGGCCACTTCTTTGTTTTAATTAAGCATCCATAAGTACTCAGTAGTAAGTTTCCTAGCACCTTATGGGAAAAAATTCTATTAGTAAAAAAAGAAACAAATCTAACCCCCAACAACACCAAGCTGGACAAAGCAGCCCTGGATTGTGCTGAGCTCTCCCAAACCTCCTCACTTCTGTGCAGACAGACACTGCCATCGAGACCCCTCTGAGACGAGATGAGTGTGGGGATTAGCAGAAGGAGAAGCACTTTCAGGGCTCGAGGTTTCATTATCATGCCTGTGAAGCTAATTAATTTTCTCTTTTGTGAAGGAGGACTATGTACTTCACCTTTTTGCAGAGGCCAAAGTTCTGACACCTGAAAAGATGAAACCTGTCAACTCCAGCTGATGTTACAGCCTGAGTGGGAAGGCCTGTGTTGCCTTTCACTATCTCAAAATTTGCCCATATCTCTGCTCTTCCAGAGTTGGTGTTTCAGAAATTACTCCTCCAAGTTGTTGCATTTTTGTGGGGCTTGTGTGCCTGACCCACTTATACTGCTTTGAAAATTCCAGTCCTTAGGAATCCAGTGTTGTTTTATGGTGCAAAAAGCACATTAGGTTTTCCTTTATTTTTCCCTTATATTCCATATGAATGGTTTTGCTGGGAAAAAACCCCAAACATACCTCCTCCAGTGTTTTATTTCAGGTACTTGTACTGTTTTTTATACAGAATGCAATTAATTTTCTCTCAGCAGTAAGAGCAGCCTGTGCAGCCAGTGACACACATGCTAGAATCTCACTGCTAGGGATACTGGTGTGTTTTGTGTCAGGAGAAGAGCTGCATACACGGGATACCAAGGATTATCACTGTTTTGCAGACTTCTTTTCCATTTCTGCACATATATGTATTACATTTAAATAGCATTTCTATTTATTTTTATGCAAGTTTTTTGTACTTGCCAAACTGACAAGTTACACCCTTTCTTTTTGTGATGTAACTGTCTCCTAACCCAGAGATAAAGGGAAAGTAGTAGCAAGCTGGCTGTGTTCATTTTAGGAGTGTTGGCCCCTCGGAGACCAGAAGCAGATTTGGTCTTTGCACCAGAGAGGAACTGGAAGAATGGCTCCTATTTTTCCCACCTCCTTGGGGCTTGTTCTGTTGGATTGTACTAACTCAGAGTTTTCCAGCATGGGCATCTGTCTTCAGCACAGCTGCAGATGCCTCTTGCAGTGGGCAGTGGGGCTGGGGCAGGGGAATGAACCCCCTTGGTGCAGGCAGGGACTGCTGGCACTGCCACTGCCTCTCGCTCCAGCACCCAGCCTTGAGCAGGCACAACCCCTGGGAGCTGCGTGTGAAAAAAAAGGTTCACTTTCCTGGTAAAATTTAAAAAGTTAAATAAAAAGACATTGGGAGACAGAAATAAAGCAAAGGGCTGACGGTCTGGTGCTTGGCATTCACTGTTCTCTTCAGAGCTTCCCTTTAAATAATTTTCCTATAACATCAGCCTGTTGCATATTCATAGAATATTATGCATATTCATATTTTTCCAGGAACTGTTTAGCATGGCCACTCCCAGGGCCTCCCTTTTTAGAGCCTGCACATTTCTTGGCTGTTCTTGGCTTGGTTTTATTTTCACCTTCAGTTTGGGTTTTGGGCATGCTTTCTTCAGGTGGCAGATGCTGATAGTTGGCATATCAATAGCAGGGTCCTCATCACATGTTCATTGCATGTTATCCTGACCAAACAGACAATTCACTCATAGTTATGTCAGCTACCACTACTACCATTTCTAAGTTTTTGCTAATAGCAGAAATAAAAGTAAAGTTATTTTAACTTCATACATATAGCATTCATCTTTATATTTGTGAACAGCCAACTTTATAATACGTGTTTATAGCATGTACAATGCAACTTACAGGTCTTGCTTTTTCTAAGAGCTTGACATGATCAGGTTATGAAGATTGGTGCACCCTGAATTACCAATTTCTGAATTTTGGCAGGCTTGTATCAAATCTAAGTAAAGATCTTATTCTGTTCCCTGGGGGCTCTGAATAAACAGTGATGGGAATAAGCCCTGAGTTTGTTGGTGGGGAGGTGTTTCTAATGCCTTCCCTGAAACTCAGCTCTGCTTGCTTTCACCAGAGGAGAATTTCCTGTTCAGAGTGTGTAAGTTCCAAACAGCTGAAGAGGAACAGGCAGGCCATGGTTTATAGATCTCCAGCAATAGCTGAGTGGATTTAAACTGCTTTTATAAATAGATAAGAACAAACTGTGACTCTGCTGATAACTTGTGCAGTTGGAACTGCTGACTCTTAAACCCTGGAAATTGGGCTTTATAATGGAAATAGTAAGTCTGTGAACCTTAATTACAGTCGTAGTGCTTGCCACAGCCACCTTTACACACAGAAGAAGACTTCAGTATGAGAGGGTGACCACAGTAGAAACAAGTTGTCATGAATTATATTAGTTGTGAATGTGGACTTTTGTCATGCTAGTCACCTTAGCCAGCCTGAGAAGAGTTATTGAACTGAGTGTGGGCTGGGACAGCACCAGAAAAGTAAAATGGAAACTATGATTAACCTTTTTTGTATGGTGTTTTCAAGAGTCAGTTTCAATATCTCAGTGGAAACGCTCCCGTTGTATTGCTTTGTTATTAAGGAAGCTTGGGAAGATTTGACAGAATGCTAAAAGTTAAATCAGAAATGAATGTTCAGATGTGAGTTTGCTCTGTTCTGCTTTCATTCACTATCATGCCTCAGGTTCAGAAGAATTCAAATACTGAAATGGTGTATCATCATTTTGAAATGCTCAGAAGACAAGGCCAATGTTTCACCAATTTATGTTTGTCCCAAATGGCCTCTATATCCAAGAGTGTGTTTGGAACTCTAGATTATAGGCATAAAAAGATGAAGAGAATTGAAATGATTTCCTTTAAAAGAAGACTAAGATTTGGGGAGTATGATGAAAGTCAGCTACAGCTTGAGCATTTTTCCTCTGAGTAGTTCTTCAAAGGAGTACAGTGTCAAAATCAAAAGAGATGGCAAGGGTATGTTGTCTATTACTAGACATAAGCAAACAGATGGTTTACTTTTTCTCCTCTTTTAAATATGTAACTCCTACGGTCTCATTATGTCTCTTGGAATGGTTTCAGATATCGATTTAGTTTGCAAAACTGAGTTGATTGAATAACAGCTATATCACAATTTCAAATCTATTAGAAATACAGCTTGCCAGAGGATCTGATGTTTTACTTGACTGTCAATAATAAAATTGTATAAGCCATGAATCACTTTGGACTCTTTAACAGTCTCTGTTCCAGGGACAGTGCTGCCTGTATGAGCTCCTGGGAGCTGTGGGAGCTTTCCTGGTCCTTTTAAGGGAGTTTCATTGTCTCATGGTATTTGTGGGAGTGATTCCCTCCCACCAGCTGCTTCTAAGGTTTATCCTTTTCCTCCTCTGTCCCACTCAGCACTTGCTGCCAGAAGGAAGAGAGATTTGGGTCTTTGCTGTTGGTTTCAGGTGTATGCTCATTGCTGTTTTATTTTTCCTCTTCTTTTTTGGTCTTTGTTATTTAGGTTGTTACTTTCTCCTCTGCCTCAAGGAGTGTAAAATACAAATAGATAAGTACTTTCTTTTCTTTTGCTAACTGTAACTAACTGTTCTGCCCAGAACAATATCTTGTAGCCTGGTTTGTCTCTCACAATGATGTGATTCTCATACAAGCCCTTCTGAGAAATAAAACTATCCCTGAGAGCCTAATTTTTTAGACAAAGGTATTGAATAAGGTGATATTTTGTGGGTTTTAGAAACCCAAGTGAGACACAGTGTTATCAGTAGCCTTCCTAGAACACTGATGATTTTTATCATTTCATCTGTTATTAGTTCAAAGCATGATTGTTTCCTTAATCTGCCCCGTTGGGTCCCCTGACACAAAAGCACTTGCTTGAACCTGTTTGTGTTTGATGAAGCAACACTTGGGGAGCAAACTCTCATGGAAAATTAGTTGACCTCAAATGTCACAACACAAGGTGTTGCCGTTTCTACAGGGTGTGCTTTGGGGATGTGTTCTGTCTTCCTAATTAATCATAATTTTCAACACAATGCAAAGAACCATGCAAAGAAGGACTCAATGCCCCAAAGGAGCACAGGCAGTTCTTACACTGTGTGACAGGACCTGTTTCATGGACACCTGGCTCCAGTTTGCAGCTGGCCTGGGGGCCCTGAGCCACAGCCTCCTGGCTCTTCAGTACCAGTGAAGTGCTGGGCTCAACTCACACCTTGTGGCATGAGAAAATTGGCAAACATAAATAAATATGATCTTTTTCCTTTCCAGTGGGATCTGAAATTGGTTGAGGTATGTGAATTGGGCCTGGCTTTACACACAGGAAACAAGCACCAGGATCTGAATTGGGACAGTGAACTGAGGACAGCCCTTGGCTGCCAGGACAGGCAGTTCAGTCAACCCTGTACCAATTTCAAGGTGTTTTAAATTGGAGATTTTTAGTTTTATGTCAATGACAGCTGCCCAGGTTGTGGGAGTGCCAATTTTTAATGTAGAAGAAGGGGAGAAGTTTCTCCAACTTCTTTAGGAGTCCACTTCCTCTCACTTCTCCAACAGCAACTGTAGGAGCAGCACTGAAAAATACAACTTGTTTCATCCTAGGCCCAAATCTTCTATCAAGGGGGTACACTTGTTTCAGGACTCTGAGTCTTGGAACAGGTCTTGCCCATGAGAGCCTGGAGGCTCTGCACTCGTCCCTGGGTTGGTGGTGCTTAGCTGCTTGCTCTGTCCTAGGCTGTCAGGAATGCTGGATGGCTCCATGGGCATGGAATTGCCCCCAGTTCTGCCTTCCCCTGCAGTCCCAGCTGCACATGCAGGGATCAGCAAGTTGAGACCTGGCTGCTTTTGTAATTTAATGTGTGTCTTCTGCTGAAATGCATCCAGGGATGTAGTCCTGAATTTCATGCCTAGGATGTTTTGATCTTGGAAGGGTTCTTTCCCAGGTGTTCTTCTGGTAAACGGAAGAACAATGTTTTGTAAATATAAGGATGTTCACATTCTTTCATATAGGAGGGACCTTCTTCTGATGTCCCTCTGGGATGACCAATTGATTGAAAAGTTTACCTTTGTGTTACCAATCAAATTGGCCTCTGACATTCTGTATAAAGAGGAGCTCATCCCACAATAAAGGGAGAACCCACTGAGCACTTTCGAAAGGAGCTGTGTCTCTTCTGTTCGTGTCTGCTGCGACACAAGGTCACCTGCAGAGACATCCTGAGTGACAGCAAATCCAGCAGGCTCTGGTCTGGGTCTGGCAGGACAAACTGAGAGCAGAGGGCCTGTGAGAAGACTTCTGTTCCCTGCCTGTTGCTTCCTTCAGGGTGATAACACAGTGTGGTATAACCCACACTGGACACATTCTGACTAGCCAGAATGATGGCCTTTGGCCCCAGACTAAACCCAAGAAGAGTGTTAATGTATATTGCAGTATTTAAGGTGTATTGATGTCTGTGATTCCAACCCTCATCTGTCTTGGATCACAGGAAGCTGGTTTGGGCCACAGCAGAAAGGAGTTTCTAGCTTGGTATTTCCAACAACTTCTTCTACTTCCCTGGGTGCAAACCTCCCTGGTGGAAACCTGGGCCCAGAGAGGGGTGGTGAGTGGTGGCCAGTCACTAGTGGGGCTCCCCAGGGCTCAGTATTGGGGGCAGCTGTTTAATATCTACATCAGTGATTAGGATGGGGGACCGAGGGCACCTTCAGGAATTTTGCAGATGACACTTAGCTGGGTGGGCAGGAGGGCTCTGGGCAGGCTGGGGCAGTGGCTGGGGACAGCTCAGAAGGTTCAGTGTTGGGTCCTGCACTCGGCTTGCAGCACTACAGGCTGGGGAGGAATGGCTGGAGAGCTGCTCACAGGGAAGGGACTGGGGGGTGTTGATTGACTGCTGGCTGGGTATGAGCCAGTGTGTGCCCAGGTGGCCAAGCAGGTGAGGCCATCCTGGCCTGTATCAGCCACAGGGTGGCCAGCAGGACCAGGGCAGTGACCACAGTGACCATCCACCTGTACTGGCACCAGTGAAGCACCTCGAACTCTGGGTTTGGTTTTGGGTACCTCACTTCAGACAGGAGAATGAGGTGCTGGAGGTGCTCTGGTGTCCACAGAGAGGCAAAGGAGCTGGGGAAGCCTAGAAAACATCCTCTGGGAAGTGGCTGAGGGAGCTGGGGTTGTTTAGTTTCATTCCCTACAACTACCTGAAGGGATGGTGTAGCCAGGTGGGACTCAGCCTCTTCTGCCCTGTCTTGAGTGAAAGGACTAGAGGAAATGGCCTCAAGTCGTGCCATGGGAGACACAGATTAGAAAAGGAATAACTACTGTAAGAGAGGCCAGACACTGGAATAAGTTACCCAGGGAAATGGGGCATCACCATTTCTGGGAGTGCTCCAGGGATTTTTGGATGTGGCATTTGGGGATGTGGTTTAGGTCCCATGGTCATCCTGGTTTGATGGTTGGATTCAATTAACTTGAAGGCCTCTTCCAACCTTGATGATGCTGTGATCAAACTGAGCTGCCACTGGTGAGGTCAGCCTGGGTGTTGGGTTCTTTGGGCCTTGGTGTTTCGTTCTGTTTTTATTTGCTTGTGTTGGCACTGATCTCTGGAAGACAGTAAAAATATTTATTCAGCACAGGCAGGGTGACAGATATCTCTTGTATGAAGAACTATTTGATGAGCTGTTAGTTTTGAGTGCCTTTCCTATTCATTGAACTAATTAGCTCTACAAATCTTGCTGTCAACCAGTCATATAGCCACTTATTTATTTTCCCATGTGCAGAATTTTTACTTTGCTGGGTATACACAGAGCTGTAAAACCAAATGCACCAAAAATGGTCTCTTAGTTGGATATAAATGGAAACAAAATACACTTGGAATTATTATTACATGTACCATTAATTTTTATTTGAACTGTCTTATAAAAATGCCAAGCTGCTTTCATTGTTTTCACTGTTGCACTCATGTAATGAGTGTAATGCTTGTTTCCTGCATTACTGGGAGGGTAGGAAAATGCCTGTGTCTGAGACAGGGAAGAATAGAGAGGCTTTAGTGCTGACCACATGGGCACCTGAGGCTCCAGCTGTCACTGATTGCTATGGTTCTTTAAAATTACTGCTTGGTTTTAACCTCCTCTTGTGCTTTTTCTCCTTCTGCAAGCCTTGCTGGTTTTTTGCAGCCTTTTAACCATCCTAGTGAGTGGAGTTAAGCATTTAATGCAGTTAAAGCATTTCATACCAGTGCAGCCAGTGAGCCTGGGCTCTGCTGTGCTCAGTCACAGCAAGCCTGGCTGCTTCTGGCAGTGACAGTGCATGAAAGAGATATAGAAAATGTGCTTTCTGGGAAGGAAAAATCCAAATTATGTGATTCCTGGCACAAGTATCTCTGGTGATTTGATTGCTGTGGCATTTCTGATTTGGGACAGTATCATGTGGGCTCTGGAGGCTCAGCAGGATCTGCCAGCAAGCAGGGCTGCTCATGCAGAACTCTGAAGTGGGACCCAGGAAGTGAATGATCACCCTGTGAAATACAGCCAGATGTTTTATAGCTGCACAGTGGCCTTCTAAAATTGCCTGTGATCCCTGGAACTTTTGTGATATAATGGCCAGCTGGAATTTTGCTGCCTGTTGGAAAGAGATTTTCCATTTTGTAACCTGGTATCTCCAAACTAATCACAGCCAAGATTCCTCTTCAACATATGCAGCATCCTCTGCCCCTCAGAATGGAGCTCCTGGAGACTTCTGCCAGTGCAGAGCTGTGCCATCAGTGGGCTGCTTTGTAATGGATCACAGGACATTATTTTATTTTCTCCAGTTAGGCAATGGTTTAATTTTTTTAATGGTGATGTCTTCCCTTGTCCCCAAGCATTAAAATCTAAAAATATCTCATTTTGGTAGCAGAGGTAATGGAATTGTGTAGTATCTACTGCAAGCACAAATTAAACTACATGTGAAGGCAGGCATTTACGTTGTTTTCCTTCCCACCCACTTCAGATGCAGAACAAACAGAGTGTGTGCAGCCCAACACAATGAGAGCTGTAAAATGGAAAACTACTCCAAAGAATGTGCTGGTTAGTTTCCAAGTGCTCTTGTTTGAGTGGTAGAGATGTGTGCCCAAGCTTGATGTGTGGATCCTGGCAGATGGGAGAGTGTTTGGGAAAGGGTTACAGGGAAGATTTGAAAATCATGTACTGTAAAGAGAGACAGAGACTTTCAATCTCTTTACCTTGTTTTGAAAAGAAAAGTAAATGATTACTTGAAGAAGAGATCTTCAAAGACTCTTAAGAGATTGCTAGAGCATGTTAGGCAGATAGCACAGTGGCTCAATGGCTGAGCTGGATGGTTTGGGCTCTGGATGTAAGTGAATCTTTGAATATTTCAGTGTTGGGCAGTTGCTGCTGCTTGAAATCAGGACGAAGCTGTGACTCAAGTGTTCTGGTCCATGTTGGACAGGTCAGATAATCATAGTGGAACAATGGCAAAACCATTGAGGTTTCAGTTAGAATTTGACAAGTGCACCTAGGCAATGTGGCTGCCTCTGGTATCTGTGGAAAGCACTCAGTCATCAAGATGGTGGCAATAAAGCAAAAATTAGTGACTGAAAATTACAATGAAGGCTTGAGGCCTGTTCTTTGGTCCCTTCTCTGTTGGTTCTCTTGATGTGTTATGAAATGTTGATGTGATGTACAGACATTAAAGGAAACCCGACCCCTTCTCTTAAGTGTGCAATGCCTATATTTGGGGAGGATGAAATCTGCAGATGATGGAAATATATTTAAACCAGGACAAGCCCTGAGAGTTAGAACTCTTTAATGTCAAACTCTACCTAAGAGCTGATGAAGTGGGACTCCATCTGTGCAGCCTGTGGATGTGCACTTTTGGAAGTGGAGTAGGAGAGTCGAGAAGAGGGCTTCAAACACTTGAAATGAGAGGCTTTGAGTTTCATATTTCAGTGTTACACAGGCACTGATTTACCCAGCACAAAGCCTCCTTCTCTCTGTGCTGTTTGTGTAACCGTGATGCATCCTTTGCATTCTGTCTCTTCTGAAATTTCCTTCCCATCAGCCAGACCTCACCCTATGGAAGTTCTCCTCTCAGACCACTTTAATTTGGGAAATTCTTAACTTTTTCTCAAGAAATTTGCATTTATCACAAGAGTTTTAAGCTATTTTCCAGCTGGGACAGAAACCAGACAGGTTTGACTTGTGCAAGAGGAGTTGAGCTGTAACATCCAGGCTGTGCTTGCCTCGAGGTCAGAGGCATCCAGAACTGGGCTGTAACTTGCCCCAGACTGGGTTATTGACAGCAGCTCTGAGAGGACACCTCTGTTGATGTTAGCTCACTGATCCTGCTGCTCAGAAGTGTCTCCTCTTTGGTGCTGCAGTCCCTTGTGGTCACCAGGAGAGCACAATCTATTATTTCATTTGCTCTCTTCAAGCATCCAGTCCACGCCGTTGCTTCATCTGAAGCTTTCCTTGAAAGAAAATGCTGTAATGGTGCCCAGCTCCTCACAGCCTCTGAAGAGGAGGAAAAGATACAGTTTGTTGAGGTAAATGGAAAGATTTTGCTTGAGCTATGTGAGCTTTTGATCCAAGAGTTAACCCAAAAGGCATTGAGACATGCCTAAGGAAAAGAAATTGGTTTTAAAAGGAAATAAATACCCCATTAGAATGAATTATAAGGTAATGGGGTTTACTAAAGTGGGGTTTATGAGAGCTGAAACTAGAGTGCTCTCTTAATCCACGATGGCTGCTCATTTATTGTAATAGTAAGTTTACAGAACCTACAGTAAAAGAGACTATAAACGATGTAACTTCTTAAAATCATGCTGTAAACCCCAAGAACTTCTCTGTAGCCAGTTTAAGGGAAGCATGGCATTATGTTAAAAACATTTGTCCTTGTAGACTCTTCCTCAGGGTGACAAATCTCAGCAGTGTCATTTTCCAGATGTGTTTGATTATAAGTCATGCTTTTACCTCAAATTGTAGGAAAGTGAGTGTTCAGGTTTATGCTTATCTTTGAGTTTTAATTCAACTTATGGCACATGTAATATTTTATTTAGTCCTAACACGTCGTTGTCAACTCTACAGAGTATATTTAATACAGTTTTGAAACATTTCTTTGGTAGTAAGCACTTCTGTCTTGGCAATACTAGAAATGCTTTTCCATATCAGCAGCAGTGCATGAATGCTGAACACTCACTGGAGAATTGGGCTGGGTGTTGAGAGAGATTCTAATTCAAAAAAGTAAACGCATTACTGGTAATCGTATTTAGGAAGTTAATGTAATAAAATTAAGAATTAGTCATCTGTGAGGAAGGTTTTTTTTCATACACAGAATTTTTCACATCCCCAAGCTTCTGAATAAAAGTACACCCTGGAAGGAATCATACCAGGGAATCCCCCTCAGGACCTTGGGATCTGTTTCTACACCCTGCACTCAGGTGTTATTAGTTATTAGTGTTGTTTCCTTAGTAATTTTGCATTGCCTCCCAGACTTGAGTTCCTTCTCTCTCACCAGTACTTGAGTTTGAAAGCCAGGGTGGTTTTTTTTTTCCACAGACAGATTGCCAGGGATCCACAAGGATGCCTGTTGTAGGATGTAAATCCAGTCACATTGAAGCAACATTTTGTTCTGGTTTATTCTATCAGAAAAACTTACACTGAGGAAATCCTAGGCCATTTTTAATGCTGATATTCATCATTTATCATTTAGCAGCTACAATAAAATTTGGAGAAGCAACCAATGTTCTCAGTGACATATTAGCGCAGATCTCCTTGGACTTTTATTGCCATGCTGGTTAACTCTGCAGGGGGAGGTGGGCAGAACCTCTGGGAGGGCTACACTGAATACTGTATTTAACAGTGGAGGGGAAAAAAAGCCTAGTAAAGTTTTTAGTAATCTTGGCTTGAAGGGTAATTTTCTTGTCAACTCTATAATTAATGCACCACACGTTACAGTAGCCCATTGTTATTCCAGAATGCCAGGGTGCATTTCAGACTGAATGGCTGTTTAAGCAAACACTTGGCAGATTTATTACCCTCAGGTGATTCTGTCAGTCAGCATTTCCCTACGTTCAACCTGAAGGAGGCAGAATCAATTTTGGTATCTACTTAGTGAAAATCCAGGCTCTTTAAATTAAACCACACACATATGCAGAGAAAATCAGGGCTAGTATTGGATCTTCATCGTTTAGCAGGGAAGTAGGAATTACTCTGGAAAACTCCTCAGATTTTTCCCTCCACAATCAAGGCATCATCTGCCACTTCCAATATCTCACAAGAAGTATTTGTGGTCATTTTCACATCATGTCTTGAACATTATTTTTGGTTTTTTGTTACTCTGCAGTAAGTACAGAGCACTTATTTGGCAGTGTCAGAAACAGGCTCAGCAGTGACCGGGTATGGAATGAAAATCCTGAAACAAAGGAGATGTCACACTGAATTTGCTGTTGCCAGTTCTGCAAAAGAATTCAAGTAATGATTTAATACTGGAGACATATGAGAGGCGCAGAACTTTTTCAAAACCAAAGTTGGTTTAGATTTCTTGTTACAAAGTATTAGGATTCCAAGGATGAAAATGTTTTCTTTTACTTTTTCAGTAGGAGAAGAATGCTGATAGAAGATATGTATAGCCCAGGTATGAAGGTACAGAAAAAATGGAGCAGGTGAGAAACAAGAAATTTATGTTGCAAGTTTGAAGCAGCAGAACATCACTGAATAATTTTCATTTTTGAGACAGCACAATCTTCCACTCTTTTAAAATAATCTGTGAAATGTTCTATGAAAATTTGTTATTCTATGAAAATGGATTACAATCAGTTTATCCACTTTGTCCTCAGTGCTCAGCTTCTGTCACATTTCTTCTTTTGTTACTATGCTTTCCAATATTTTCTTTTTTAGTTTTCAAATTTATGAACTGCCAGAACTTTAATTTCTTTCCTGTTTCACAGTAGGTGGTTTTGCCAGAAGCTGAAAGAAAAAGGCGGGAATGAAGGAGGGGGATGTTACAGTTCACACACCTGACTTTAACTAATCTTTTATTAACAGTAAAGGGAGGGAAATATGATTTTTAAAAAATCAACAAGTATTTCCTTCCTCAAGTATTTAAATATTTTATAAGTCTTGTTTTTCACTCATAACTTCAAGAAAAAAAGAGAAAAAGTATGTCCATTGCATGACATAGCCTAGAGAAGGAGCACTTGGAAAAATAAAGATTCCAGATTAAGGACTTCAGTGAGGTTAAAAAAAAATATATAAATCCCACAGGTTGGTCATGTAGGTACTGCACCTGCTGAAATGCCTCTAGGATCAGGTTCCCTCATCAGAGGAAACAAGGTACATTAAGGAGGGCAGGTTCTTCTGCAGCCAGTCCTTGTCACTGCTTAGCCCAGCTGGTGACAGTCCAGCTGCCCTTACCAGCCTGGGTGGTGCTCACGGTCACCCAGGTGTTGTGCTGGCACAGAGAGTGACACCGAATGTGACACCAGGTGTGACACTGAGTGTGGCACCGAGTGTGGCAGCAGCACTGGGGGAGTCTGCTCAAACAGGGCTGATGCTGAGAGCTTGAGTTAGAGACCAGCAGAGGCACAGGAAGCAGCAGCTGGTGGACAGGTTCCTCAGGAACTGGGGAGAGGGCAGGAAGGGCACTGGGAGCTCTCCCTTCCCCTCTGGAGCCCGGTGATGTGGCTCACCCCTCAGGGACCCCGGGTGGCTCTGGGCAGGGGCTGGGGCTCTGTTTGGTGACACAGCCAAGGCAGCCTCAGCTGGTTTACAGCCACAGAAGATGGGGACGTTTGGGAGTCAATGAAGTGTTTTCTAATTGATGCCAGGCCTTGTCATGCTGTTGCTAGTGTTAACAAATGTTCCCTGGGAAATAGTTACAATAACTCCCCAGAAAACAATGATTCACTCTCAAGTTACAGAAGGAGTTGGGTTATCCCTTTGCCTTGTAGCAAAACAAATGACAGGCACTGAGAAGGAATGGAGTGAGTATTTGTTTCAGCCAGGATTGGCTTAGCCAGGCAGTTCTACTCTTACCAGGCCATGTTTTCTCAGCAGCTCTGGATGTTGGTGTGCTGGACTGAGGAAAGGTGAGGAAAAGGTGAGGAAAAGGTGCTCTCCCAGTGCAGGTGAGCACTCCAGCAGTGCAGACCCCACTGTGGATGTGACACTGCACAGCAAACGCACAGAGCCACAGGGGCCAGAGCTGGTCAGGCAGAGGCAGCAGTGCCGCTGAGCTGCTGCCACAGTGGAGCCATCCTGAGCCACTTCCCCGTGCTGGCCTCACTTACAGTGCCAGGCACACACTGCACCTCTGCCACCCCTGCTCCAGAGCCAACAGTGCAATGCAAGGGCGTGTATAGAACACATCCTCCTTTAGAAATCCATGAAGAACCAGAATTAAACCATCTGCAGTGGCTGCTGTATCACATCCTCTAGGAGAAGAAAGCACAGGTGACATCACCCCTACTCAGTAACAGCTGTGTTAATTAACAATACAGCCTCACCCCTGATGAGTCACAGCTGTATCCAATAAGGATGAGTGAGATAAAAGAGGGGGTGAGCTAGGAAGGGGAGGATCATCATGGGGGTGGAACCTTGAGGAGCATGAAGGAGAGAATTGTAAAGGCAGGATCCTGGGGGGAGAGAATCCTTGCTGTGAGGTCAGTCTGGCTGTGCAGTCAGAGCCTGTTGATGGAACCTGCAGTCACAGTCCAGCTGGGTAAAAGCCTGCAGTCAGTCTGCACAGCAATTCCTGCAGTCATAGTTCAGATAGAAATAACCAACAGTCAGAAGCTGCAAGGGAAACCTACAGCAGGAGCTTGCTGCAGCCAAAGTCAGGGAATAGCTGGAGTTAAGATGATGAAGCCATGAAGAGGAATAGACCAGGACCCTTTTTATGCTGTGTTTGACAGGAAGTCTCTGCCTTGGTTCATTTTTACTCTCTAATAAGAGGGCTGCTGCAACAACATCTGTCATTTAATCATGCTTTAAAAAACTGGTTTTTAAAAAGACACCCTGAAGTGGTAGTGAGAAGTTTATTCTCTTGAGCCTTCTGCTGGCTGCTGAGCCTGGCTGTGTGTGGGACACCTGGTAAACACACTCTGGAACTGTAGTGCTGATGGCTGAGGTGACTCTGAAATTGGTTTTATTCTGCAAATTTTAAGAAAGCATCTTTTCAATAGCTTTGGGAATCCAAAGATATTCTTTGAGTCTTGCTGATTTTTGGTGTAACCAAATCATATCAGGAAATTACAGACAACCTTTTTTTATGGACTTGAGTTCAATTTTTTATAAGAACAGGAACTTACAGAATGTATGGAATTTCTGCTGGTGGTTTTAGTTAAAGACCTTTTCCTGCTTCATCTCACTTGGAGAGAGGGAGGATAATCTCTCTAGATATTTTGCTATTTTAAAATGATAATGAAGATGGGTTTTATTTCCTTAACAAATAGTTTATAGAGACTACTGCTCTTCTGGTTGAGCTGGATTGGTGCAACCCCTGCACCATAAGTTGTATCCACTGGAATTGAGTTACAGTGCACAACAGTTGGATTAATTAATGTTGGCTTAGAGATCTTGTAGATGGAAATGATTTCCCGAGATGAATCCCTCCCTGGGATGCCCTGACTTGAGTGGAGTTACCTTAGCAATGATGTGACCTGCAGGGAAAGGGGCTGGAACTGAGGGAACTCTCCCCAGAAAAGTCTCTAAAGCTCTGAACCAGGAGAGCAGCACAGCTCTCCTGAGCCAGAAGCACTGTTAGGTTTTTTATGGATTTATTCTCTGTGATGTGTGTCCAATCCTGCTTTGAGTTTTTATTTTACACCCACAGTGTCTTGTGGCAATGAGTTCCAAAATATGAGTTCTTCTGTCAAAAATGTCACCAGTGTCCCCAGGCTCTTCTAGAATGAAATGAACTTTTTTTCTTCATTTACTGACTTTTTGCTGCCATCCTTAATGTCATAGGCTTCCACTGTGGCAGATTCTCTCTTCAGTCCTTGAGCATGTCTTTGGGCAAAGCAAATCTAAGTAAGGGAAACCTGTAAATGTTCTGATATAATCCACAGCAAAACAGAGCTTGAGTCCTTGAGCATGTAATGAATACACAGTTGGCTCCAGTGTGCTGGATGTCTGTGGAGAGATTTTTCAAAGTCTGAGGCATAATTTGTCTTCCAAGGGAGACAGATGCCAAGCTGTCCTTTGAAAACTTCCTCTTCCACTCCTTCTCCCCTAGTACTCACTGTGTTTGATTTCATGCTTACCTATAAAATTATTGTTGTCAACCAGTTTGACACTCAGCATTATACAAGAGCTTTTCTAGCCCCTCACAGCTGGTTGTGGTTTGGCATGTTTGTAGCAAAATGTATAGACCTGAGGATTTCACAGATGGAATTTCAACCATACCCTGAGGTGTGCTGTTCTGGTGGTTAATTATCCCAGAAGTTCTGCTCAGCTTTACCTGTGGGAAATGAACCCACTGTGTTTATTCAGCTGCCATTGCATAAGTGGATGAGCACTGAGATTGTTTTCCAGATTGAAGAAAACACACAGAGAACTAAGAAGGCAAATTTACTTTTATTCTGCAATATATGTGAACATGAACTAGAGAGAAATTTCACTGTTTTTAGTAAGTAGGATAAATCCTTTTACTTTTATTTTATATCCTTCTACTTGCTCCACACCTCAAGGCACTTCATGAGTTATCCAAAAGTATAAAATGGTGTCTAGGAGTAAGGAAATAAAATATCAGCCCCATATTTGCTCTTGATTATTTCTATGCAGGTGTTGGAATTAAGACTTCTCTGCTCCTTAAAGATCTCTCTTACTCCACAAACACTGTATTTGCTGTTGCATTGTCTGAGTTATTTTCATAATTCATAATTATCTTGGTTCTTAAAAATTTAGACATACATTTAAAAGCATGATCCAATCTTGCCTGATTGCCACCACATTGTGTTTGAAGTAATTACCATTCACTTGGCTTTTGAGGCTGTTGAATGAATTTTCCACATGAGATTCCTTAATTTGTACATATTTTATTGCTATAAAATAGGTATTGGCAAGCTGCCTGAACTGTAGTGAAGGCCTTTAATTCCTATTCCTATGTTATGAAACAAGTGCAAACGAGGAGGCATAAGAGAGACTCCTTAAAAAATATTTTGTTGACATTTCAAAATTGTCCTTACGCAGGTGCAAATGCAGAGGTAAAACTAAGGTAGCTTAGTTCTGCACTTAAAGAGCCAAAACCAGTTAGTTTTCATACAAGAAAGATAATGTTCTTTTATAGTATAAAAGCTCTCTCTTTCTATCCTTGAGCTATTATCCCCACGAGAAATGTTCTCTGCTTGAAGAGGTTATTAGTGCCTTTGTGCTGGCTTCCTGCAGACTAAGGAAAACCTCCAAGAATATTAATCTTCCCTGCCCTGTACATCTATTCTCCTGTGGCTGAGAGGCTGCCCTGCCAGCTCAGGTTTAGAGCAAGGAGGTGCTTGTCTGGTTTAAAGTGGCCGTGGCTGGGGGGTGTGAAACAAGAAGAAAATGCCTGCTGTGTTCCCTGCTCCCCCAGGGACACAGGGAAAGATCTTGGGGCCTTCCTTGAATATGGGACTCCTTTCCCTCCCCCCAATTAAACTCACACTTTGCTCTCTGGCTGGCTTTTTAAAGAGTCTAATGATAGGTTTAAATATGTCAGAATCCTGTAAGTCAAGTGCAAATTCAACAACTGCTCCTAAAGCAGTCAGGTTTCATATATATGTTTTCCTAAACAGTATTACAACAAAATTTTAGAAGAAAATCTAATGTTAACCAAAAAAAGGAGGAAATATTGTTGGTTTTATTAATTTATTTTAAAGAATTGCGTGGAAGGATCTCCCTGTATCCCTACCAGGGTATTTCAATAGAGCTCTTAAGGAAAAACAGCAAAATAAGAATTTTGGGCACATTCCCTTGTACAGGCATAACTGGTATAAAACTCTGCCCAGCCCAAACTATCAAACCATTCCTGGTGCTCTGGCATTTCACCATCCTGATCCCTCATAAATCAAACAGCAAGGCTCTGGGGGCTTTGGGTGTTACTAATGAGCACTTGCTGGCAACCAGGCATTCCAGCTGAAATCCAGCCTCATGCTTCTGTGCAGGAGAGAGTACAGGAGCTCCCAAAATGCTGATCTTGGTGACAAACCTGGCTAATTGTAGTCATCTGAAGGAAGAGGCTTCCAGATTGAGGAATGAACTGTGCAGGAACATCTGGGCTTCCACAGACAGGATTTTAGGGGATGGTATAAGCATGGAGTGTGCCCTGTGGTGGTGTTGAGGTGAGTGGTCTGAAAGTTGGTTGTAAAATGTTGGGTGACTCTAATTCAAACACACTGCTCTAAGGCCCCACTGAAATCATTACAAAAGGGCAGGTTTTTGAAGGCTTTGTTGAATTTGAGAACCAGATTTGCAAGTTCAAACGTAAGAAATGCATTGAGAGTAAGGAATGTGCCTGATATGGGCACCACAGGGAGCTTCCTTGCTTGCTTCCTTGCTTCCCCCAGCTGCTAAAGAACTTCTATCTTAGTCCCACTAAACCTTTCTTCACCTCTTTGTCACTCTCTGCCTTGGCCTTCTGAGCTCATTTTCACTGTGCAGAGTCTCTGCTGGCCTGGGAAGAGCATCTTGGACTGGATTTGGCATGCTCTGGGCCTCTCGGTGCTGACTCAGTCTCACAGGTCATGAAGACATAGAAATTTCAGCACTTCCTGAGCTGTGGTGCAGAGGAGACTCCAGGATGCAGCTTCTCCCAGGACTCCTGTTGATGCCTTGGGAAGGCTGGCCTGAAACAGAGACTGGACAGAGCTGGAGAATAAAGTAGATATTTATTGAAAGGCCTCTAGGATACACCTTGGGCAGGACAAGAGCCTGGCCAGGGCTGCACCCAACGTGGACACAAAATGGTCACAAAATGGACAAATGGTCACCAGGTCTCACACTTTGATCAGTTTTGGTCCATTTGCACATTGGGGTTGAATTGTCCAATTCCAGCTCCAGGCTGTCAGGTCCCATCCTTCTTGTTCCTCCCTGCAGCCACCCTTGGTTGTGCTTTGGGCTGAAAGTTGTCCCTGGTGTGCAGCAGGAGGAGGATTTGTTTTGTGTCCCTGCTGTGTGCAGAGCTGAGGGGCACTGACTGTGAGCTCAGAGCTGCACCCTGGGCAGCACAGAGCCTGGAATACACGAAAACTGAAACTTAAAGCATCACTGTTCCAGTGCCAGCAGTCTTTGTTGCTGAGACAGGCCCTGCCTGCAGACAGCAGATGCTACCCCACAAACACAGGGGAGGGAGCAGGGGGGAACTTTGTTTGGTGCCTCAGTTACTGCAGCACCCAGCAGTAAATGAATGAGTGAATTAATGCTGAGTCCTTTCAGCATTTGCAGCTGGTGCTGCAGGGGCTGGTTCCTGTGTCCCTGCTCAAGACAGGCACCAGATTGCCCTGGAGTTCCAGAGAAAACCAAAGCACAAGGTCATGACTATAGAAGGCAACCCCACCACGGGCTTATCAAGCTGATGGTGAATGCTCTCAGGGCCCTTGTTCTCCATGCTCTCTTCATCTGGGAATGTTCTTAGCCCGTTCGATTATTCTTTACTGCGAATCCCAGAGAGGACAAAGCCTCTGTTGTATTGTGGAAATACATGACTTAATTTTGAGGCAGATCACAAATTTCTGCCTGACATTTCTACCTTTCAACTGTTGCAAGTTTTTCAGCAAACAGTGGAGGAAAGGGAGAAAGACAAAACCACCATGTTAAATGTTAACATGCTTTTCTTCTCCCTCTGGAGGTAGAGTTCAATAAAATGTATAACAGTTTTAAATCTTGTTCCAATACATTTTTATGTGAAAATATATGAAGTATAGTCTGAAAGGACAAAAGACAAGTCTCATTTGTCCTTTAGGCAAAGGTTTTTAAGTGTTCATAGATAAAATATGATTGAGAATACCAGTGACATTTCAACTAGAGACAAAAACAAGGTTAAAAACATTCTGGATTGTCCTAAAAGTGGAAGTTTCATTCCTAGGTTCTTTATGAAACCTCATAAATGGAGTGGTGTGCAATACAATTGAATTGCTGAATACAAATGTACCAAGTTAAAGGGAGAATTCAGCTGGGCAACAATGGCTCAATGCAGTTGTGTACACATTTCTGTGGTGTGTGGCACTGTGTCCTGGTTTGTTGGTGGTCTTTCTCTTCCAAAACCAGACAAATGTGCAGATTTACTTCTATAAAGGAAAGCTTCCACCTTACCTGTAAATTCTTAGGATCATCCTCTGCAATTTGGTCATATCACTTCAAAAATAAAGCCCCAGCCCTGTATTCAGAACTGAAATGTGCAGGTATGACCCTCTGTCCTCCTGCTTCAAAGAACATTCCTTACGTTTCTAGAAACAGCAATACTCCATCAGAGGGGGCTGTAGTTAAGAAAACAGCACAGGTGAACTCTGGAATGTGCATTTACAAAGAGAAAAATACCCTTTGTGTTTCAGGCACTTTGTGCCTCAGTGGATATGGTTTGCTCTTGCTGTTTCACTGCATTTCATTTCTAGATTTGGCCAGTCATGAAACTGCAAAGTGCAGAAGTGAGTAAACTTCAATTTGTGCCTTTTCCTGGGAGAAAGAGGAACAGTGTGCTTGTGTCCCATCCTATCTACATGATGGGACTTGTGTTCCAGCTCACTCAATCACTGATCTACCTGTTGCTGCAGGGTTTCCTGCTGGCTGCAGCAGATTCCAAGGGGAAAGGTAGGACAGGGGCATTTATCCAAGAATCTCAGAGATTTCTCTCTTACTGTGCATTACATTGCTTTCCCCTGACCAAGGCAGCTGTGGGAGTGTCTGAGCCCCTGATGTTGCAGGCAGGAGATGCATGTGAGCAGAGAGGATGGAAACCCTGGAATTCTTCTAGGCAATGCAAAATATCTCAGCTTTGGGGTTCTGTCTTTTCTCCCTTTGTAGCTCTGCCTTGTACCTGCTGGGACAGAGCCCCCCCGTGCTGGGGCAGTGTTGGTTAGCAGTGTGCAGCAGTCTGCTGTGTGCTCTCTTCAACACTGATAGCGGCACCATGCATTTTTTGTGAGGCTTATTTTTGTTTGAGAAACCAATATAACGACTTTGCAGTCATTAGGGGTTTCATGGCTACACCTGTAGCTCTCCAGCAGGTAAGATCTTAACTTGGTGCAGGCCACAGCTCACTGACAGGTTACATAGAATAAGGAGTTGCTGGAGTCAGATATCTCCCCTGACTTTACATTCCTACATGTGTGATGCATGCCCAGGTTCCTTACTTACATTTTATTTTGAACAACTTTTACCCTCTTTTTATCAAGGTATCATAATTTCTTTTAATTTCTTTTTCAGAGCAGTAGCTGTTTATTTGGACTTTTTTTTTTTTTTGGGGGGGGGGGTGTGATATTATTTGTAATCCAAGCTGGCTTTTTTTGCTACATAACCATTTGTAAAAGAGATGTCCTGCTCACATAAGGAATGCCTCAAGAGAAGGGCAGTCCTGCATAATTTCCTGTTCTCTCAGAGAAACCCTTCATATTGGAGAACTGGGGAATATCACTTTCTGGCCCTGCACACTCTCCTGGGTAGAAGGGTCCTGAAACACAATTTATTGTAAAACACACAGTGGTTACAGAGCTAGCAGAGTCAATGATATTCCTTTTATTACCACTCAGATGAGAACACAAAATGACATTGGAAAGCAGTGAACTCACCAGAAGGGCAGAGAAAGCCATTAAATTCAACACGCATCATATTTCATAATCAGAATCCTGCAGTCAGAGCTGACACCACTGAATGAGTTTGTTGCAGTCATGATAATATAAAACCTGCTGCATCTGCTTCCCTTGGCACTTTTCTTTGTAGCCCCTTGCAGTGTATGGGCTATTAATCATCAGTAGCCAGGGACACTGCAGACCAATGCACTTTGTATTGCATAAATTGAAAATGCATCACTATTAGAGAGAAAACTGCCTTCCCTACATCTCTATTTAGATAGGCAGTTTCCTGAAGAGCTGCCATGCTATTATGGCTAACCACTTAATTGGAGTTCTTTTCACAGCTTGGTAATTGGGGTTGGGGGGGGAGGCTCACACAATCCCTTTTGTGGCATGTATGAAAACAAGGCAGGGAAGAGTGTTCCCTGCCCTACCTGGGAACCCTGACAGGGCTCCAGCTGGAGGTGAGAAAATGCAGTCAGAAAAACGGTGTCATTTAACCTCACTAAATTAACTCCACAAACGAGAGGGCTGAGTGCACCTGTGAGGGGAGAGGGGTGCTGTGCCACTGGTGCCTTCATGAATTTTCAGTGGCTGCCTGGAGAGACAGCTGAGCAGGAGGAGGGGTGCTGCCTTTCCTTCCACTAGCTCTCTTCACAGGAGAGAGTGAGGCTAGGTTTAGGAGGATAAAAAAGTTTTAGTGGCGACCTGAGAAAAGGCAGTTGTAAATTCAGCCCTCTTTTTAAAGAGAACCTGTTTTATTCTACAGCCATTTGTCCAAGTTTTATACGTAAAGAGGAAAGATGAACACCTAATGAAAATGGGACATATAAAGTAATTTGTACATTAAAGCATAGCTTTTAAACTGCCTGTGTTTAACTGTACATTTCTTCATGGTTTGAGTATTTTCTCTTGAATGGCTGTGGCCACTGTTTGGAACTTCATTATCTTTGGTTATAGCTGCCCACACTTAATTCTCATTACACCTACCATACTCTGTGGGTCTTGTTTCCCAGTGTGTGCAGTCAGTGATGTGTCAGCAAGACATGAGTCTGAGCTGAAATTATATGAACTTGTGTTGAATCCCACATTTTCTGATACTTGCTGCTCAAACACAGGTGTTATCAGCTGAACTGCTCTGGCCAGATCCAAATCAGAACCAAGTTTAAATTGGGGTTAATACACAAAGTTAGTACTGAACTGTGATCTCCAGCCTCTCCCAGCTGCTCCCTCACATGGGTGTTTTTACATTTCTTCACTTGGCATCTTTGGACAAAGTTCTCTGGAAAGTTTCAAATCCAACCACAGCAATAAAATATTCTTGTCTTGATTGATCCAAATGAATTGGAACAGAGGAGGTATTTCCTGAGATATCTTTCAGTGAGGTTATTTGGCAGAGCTGGAGGGTGTGGAGAACCCAGGTTATCAGATACAAAGATGGGACTATAGTAACAAAAGCCTGGAGAGGGAAGGGCCAGGCTCCAGCCCACCATCACAGGCGTTGCTTTGGCTGCACGTGAAGGGTAAGACCAGAGAGGGGTGCCCTGCACTTTGTACCTGATGGGCACCGACAGCCTCTTCAATAAGGTGCTAATTCCCAAGCCTGACAAAGAAAGGACAGAGATCTGGGAGGCCCCTTCACACAGAAAAGAGGGGGCATGGTGAAGTCATTCCCAGAATTGCACACAGGAAGTGTCATCCTCTTTTAAGTCGTACCAGTTTGTGCCTTTTGATGCTGGGATTTAATCCTGTTAGGAGTTAAGCTGATCAAAATCCATGCTGCTGTTGTCCTGTCCTGCCCTTCCCTGCCAGCCTGCTCCAGGGGCTCTGGTGCTCCTCTGCATGGCTGAAGCAAAAAGCTTTTGGTGTACTCAGTCCCAGCTGAATTCGCTCTCAACTGCCTCAGGGAATGTGTGTGTGTGTGTGTGTGTGATGGTGGTGCCCAAAAGGGAGGGGAAGGGGCAGCCCTTTGCTCCAATAAGTAGTGTTCAGTTTTAAGCTCTGATCACCGGGTCAGAGGCAGGCAATGGGGTCAGAGAGGTCACAGCACAGGAGCTCTGAAGGGGAACAGCGTCTTTGACATGGATGACAGTTGACTCCTGTGGAGAGGACATTAAGGGTTGGACTTTGAAGAAATCTAAAAATAAATCTACTCAGTTTACGGAGGAAGCACTCAGACATTGGCTAATCACCTGTATCTTGCAGTTTAATGAAAACTTTGTTTCAGTCTAGGTAAACTGGTGGTGAGATATAACCAGTGCTAATTGTTGGCTAGGGGGTAAAGCAGACAGCTCCTTGATGATGGAGAACGTGGAATCATAGAACCACAGAGCGTCCTGAGCTAAAGGGACCCAGAAGAATTATTGATTCCAGCTCCTGGCCCTGCACAGACACCCCAACAGTCCCACCCTGTCCCTGGAAGCAGTGTCCAAACACTTCTGGAGCTCTGGCACCTTGGGGCCGTGCCCATTCCCTGGGCAGTGCCCAGCACCCTTTTCCTGATATCCAGCCTAAACCTCCCGTGACACAGCTCCAGCCATTCCCTGAGGAATGCTGTTCAGTGCCTGACCCCACTCTGGGGAAAAACTTTTTCCTCCTATTACCATCTTTACCTGTAGGTAACAAGGAGTATGTGATATTTTAAAATAATTAGGTGGCTTTCGGTGCTGTAATCAGGAAAGGAGGAAAGCTGTGTTCATGTGAGTTTGGCACACGGCTGGCCTGGTGAGCAGTGTGGCTCTGGGGCTGATGTCTGTGCCTAATACTCAAACATTAATTCTACCTATTAAAAAAAGGAGGAAAAATGCATTTAGGGAGATTTTGTATGCTCTCTGCTGTCAATCACAAAGGACTTTGAAGTCTTGAGAGCGGCCAGATCTGATTTTAAAATGTAAGTTTTAAGCTACAATAACCACATCCAAGTTATGAAAAAGCCCTTTTGAAAAACAAGCAATGCTGTCTGCTCAGGCTATTGCTGCTGCTCAGTGTTGGTTTCTACAAAGTTAGCTATTCAAAAATACTGAAAGTTTTTCCCTTAAAACCAGGCATACAAAATCCCCAAATCCACATGCTCACATTTAACATTAACTGTGCATTGAAAGAAATAAATTATGTAGAGGTTTCCTAAATAATTTAACAGATAGAGTAATCAAAAATTATGACTTCTTACAAAACACCCTCAACTTGCTAGCATTTTGCTCCTGTGGTAACACATGTGGATTCTGTGTTTTGAGGTTTAATTTTAATCACACAGTATCCTGTCCTTTGTCAGAGCAGTGTTGCAGATGCAGAGTAATGTCCCAAAACCCTGTCAAATGCTGTGCACCCTTCTAAGTTTCTCCAGTAAATTAAAGTAGCTATATGCTAATGTCCTAATGCTTACTGTAAAACTGTTCCTGGTATAAAATAAAATATCCTTGTGTCAGCAGTGAGAATGGCTTTGAAAACAAGAACTCCTTCTATTTGTTAGTTAATGTTGTTGATGTGATGAGTGGTTAAAAAGGGAAACTTGTTCAAATAGTTTAACTGACCAGAAAAAATACCAAAAAAAAAAAAAACAAACAACCCTCATGGTGTGGAAACCATGACAGATTTATCTGTAGCCTACTTTCTTTAGATGAATTTTTCTTAGTCAGCAATGCTTGTTCTCAATGCCTTGATGCCACTTTGCTAAATGCAAAGTTATATTTAATGTCAATTTAAACTCTCTTCAGTAGTAAGAGTGACTCATGAGGGAACAAATACCAGGTTAAATGAAATGCTTCCAAAGGACAAGAAGTTTTCATTCTTAAGGAATATAATTACTTTTCTCTTTCAGTATTGGAATAAGACTTGCAGTCTGTTGTAACACTTTGCAACAGGTAGAATAAGTTAGTGCAGCTAAGCTAGGATTTACATTTATTTGGTCCTTGGGGGGATGCTGGAATAAAGACTAGGAGTAAATGAGACCTCACTCATTTAGTATAGGGTGCCTCAAATGTGTTAACTTAGTGTGTGATTTAAATGTTCCTTTCCTCACACACACCCTCCACACAGGCAAATCTAGTCAGGATTTAGAGTTATGCTGTGTTTGTTGCTGTGACACTGGTGAATTGTCTCCATTTCTTATAATATGTGAAAGAAAAGCTAAGTAAGGTGAATTACAACAAAATATTTCAATCTAAGCTGTATTTGACCCATAATGCAGTGCTATGTGTTTCACACGTTGTTTTTCATACCATTAACAACATTTTTCATTGTGAATGTGATTACAGTAAGTGCTCCCTACCAAGAGCTGATGCTGCTGTGGGAGGGATGGGCAGGAATTTCTGGATTCACAGTTTAGGAGCACATTAAAGTGAGCTGAGGAGTCAGACAGTGCCAGAGTCAGGAAGAGAAATTACCTTCCCTTGCTCATTTCGAATGCTACAAATCCTGACTCATATCCATCTGCACAGTATTTCTCCAGGATGAGAAGTCCTGCTGCATCCTTCAAGATGAAGCACATCAGAGGAAGTACCCACTGCTGGCAGTGCTGCAGGGAAGAGAGTGGACTGCACGGACACTGCCTTGCCTAGGATCACTCTGAACTTTCTTTTCCTTCCCTTTCTATCTCTATATTGTATTAATTTGCCTTTTTCTTTCTTGAGCGTGCAAAATGATAGGAAATGAGTTCTCCTGCCTTGGAGGGCAAGAGTGGAGGAGCCTTGGCCTTATCCCTGGCAAGAGGCAGCACAGAAGAAGAGGCCAGCAAGGTCAGGCTGAGTCTGTGCCAGCCCTGGCTGCTCTGTAGGAGTGGAAGCAAGGTAGGAGCTGTGCCTCCAGGGTGCAATTGCTTTACATGGTGCTGAGAGCAGAACAGTTTGTGTAACACCACCTGTCTGCCCAAAGCTGTGTTACAGAGACAAATGGTGAAACTGCTCATGGATTTGACTTTGCTCCCTGTGTTGGAATAAATTGAAGGTGAATTCAGTGCCACTGGCCTCTTCCAGAGAGGGCTCTGTAGGAATGCATTTCCACACCTGAACAAATATTTCTATATCAGGAAAGGTTTAAGACTCACCCCAAAACCTTTCAAGGGAAGGACACTAGAAGTTTCTTTGCTCTCCTGACAGTAATTGGCTCGAAGCCAAGCCATAAACACTGACAGGTCTCTTTACCTGTTTCTCAGAAATGCAGCTATTCTCTGTTGGGCTGTTTGCCAAAAAACCCACCCAAATCATCCAATACTTAAGGGGGAGCACAAGGCTTCTCAGTGCATTCTCAAGGTGTTGTAGCAGGTGTGTGGGACCTGTCCCTACACTGTGCTCAGCTTTGGTCTTTGTTTTTTGTAGTATTTCCTTTTATTTAAACCTTTTTGCTTTTTCAAGAAGCAGTCAACCATGCAGTCTTGCAATTATTTTAAGCCATTCTGAGAAGTGCAGGACACCCTCAGAGACTTGATAAATCTTCATGTAGCTTATTCCATTCTGGCCACATGCAAGATTTTATCAGGTTCAGCCTGGCTTGCTCTGCTGGGCAGGGAGGGGGAGCGGTGGGAGCAGTGCTGCGGCTCAGCCTGGTGTTTTAGGCACTCGAGGGGTGTCAGCGTGGATTACACACTAAAATTATCCCCAGCCATCTGCCTGGGAACAGGCTGTGTTCTGAGAATCCTTCCTCCTGGCACCACCCAGCCTGCTGATCCGGTGGCATTCCCCAGCTCCCAGGGACACAAAGTGATTCCCTTGCAGGCTGCAGCTGTGATTCCCTCCGGCTCCACCGAGGGAATGACAACACGCCTGATGCAGCAGCAGCCTGGTATTTTCACCGTGGGGAAAACACAGCTCTGAAATCACCTAGTCATTTCTGTGAAACAACACTTTCAAGATTGATTGCTCACTTCTGGAATCTGTTGCAGCTGAAAGTGGAGCTGTTTAAAGACTTGCAGGAGTCAGGGTCACCCACGTAAATCACTGCCTGCTGACTGGAAATGCAGCAGTTTGGCTTAGTTGTTAGGAAAGCCTGCACAACTGCATATGTTGAAATCTTAATGGTGCTTTTCCTTTTTATTTGATACAGCTTGTAAAAAAACCCTCAAACAATAAAACTCCCTCACCACAAGCTTTAATAATTTTATGAAGTCAGCAGAAATGTTTTGAGACTTAACATTTGGAAAAAAGCTTCTGTTGATCAAAACCAAATCCCTCCCTCTGTGTATGCGCAAATACTTGATTTGCATTCATTTAATATTTCAACTAGCTATATTTGGAAAAATCATTATTACGAGCTTCCTTGCTGGTGAAGGAGCTCAGCAGAACAGGAAGATGACAGGGAATCAGAGGCAGCAGTTCAGGGATGTGAAGAGTTGCTACATCAAGTTTTCAGGAAGATGCTTCCAGTGGAAGAGCAGGTGACAAAATCCTTCTCATCTCCCTGATTTGCTGTAGGACAGCTTTCCATGCTGCAAGCACGAGTTTCCTTCCACACTGCCCTCTGGAGTGAGCCCCAGCTGGTCCTGCAGGGAAACATGAACCTCTTGTAAGGGGAGTTTGTTACAAACTCTACCCGGACTCTGTGGATATATCCAGCTCTGCTCTGGCTCTCCCACCCAGGAGGGTTCTTTGCTGCCATCCCAGGCAGTTGCTCACTGTTCAGTGGCACCAGAGGTCACCTGAGTGTGCTCCCCATACCCTCAGGGTTCACAGGAGCTGCTTTCAGTTGCCAAACACATGCCCTGACCTGGAGTTCCAGGTTGCATGCTTTTCTACTAAGGGAGTTCTTTAAAAAAGCATTTAAATGTTTGAAAGCACTTTAAAGAGTTTTTATAACTCTTCAGAAGAGTTGTATGCTCTGACATATGGAGAAAGTAATTTCATTTTTCTGGGTTTATAATTATAGTAATAAATACCTTTTATATTTAATTGCTTACCATAGTCATCTTTGAGATTACTCCTTCATCCAGTCATTTGTCTCAGGCAGCTCTTTACCAAAGCACAACTAGCCTACTCTTCAGCACTAAGGAAAAATTTAATAAAAAAAATATTTTTAACAAAAGTATCCTTCAGGTGAAGATGGAACCACTTGTCAAATCATTCTATTGAAAGCTTTCCATGGTATGTCAATCAATAATCTCTCATTATTTAAGTAATTCCTAGAAGTTAAGAGATTTTAAAGATGAACAGTGTCAGCACTGCCTGTTGAATCACTCCTTTGTTGAACAGCTTTGTGTAAAACAAAAGACCCCCCTGCCCACTGATGGGATCTGCAGTCAATAGGGCTGGATGAAAATTAGTTAATGAAGTTTGGTACCTCTCTCTTTTTGAAATTAAGAAAAACTATTGAAAGGTCTCCATAAAGACAGAAAACATGAAAGAAAATATCTAAAAACATTTTCAGGATATAACATTTCTAGCACTTTGTCACAAGGCAAGAAATTCTGCTCATGTTGATGGATGTTACAAGTCTTGATTAAAAATGCTTCCAAAGTACAAGAGTGTTTCTTTTACAGATATTACTATCAGATATTCTCACTGCAAAATGTAAACTTGCACTTTTTAGTGTCATTCAAAACCAGAAATCTCTTTGAAAAAAAAGAAACATACATACATACATATATATATATATATATATATATGGAACTGTTGCCAGAAATAAGCAGTTCAGGGAGGAAAGTGCAGAAGGGCTGTGTTCCTGTATCCTACCCTTTGCTGGTATTAAGAGTTCTAAAAATTATTTCTTAGAGGTTTCTGGGATAACTCTTGAGTCCTGGTGCTTTTATGCAATTATTTTGGGTGCAGCAGTGCAGAAGTACAGATTGCCACACAGACTCATCCATCACATGCAAGGAAATGTTGGCCATTGTTTAACACTTGATTTTTTTCCCCATGCAGTTGCTGAATGCCTTCTTTGGCAAAATAGAAAGCCACCCCAAGTGCTGGAAGTTCTGTTCTGTAACAAGATCATGAAATAGATTCTATTGCCTCTCTCACTGTAGAAATATGAATACAGAGATACAATTTTCTGTTTCTAAATATTGAGCTCACCACTTGTGTTTTTCATGTGTATGATGCCAAAGCCTGGTCACACCAAAGTCTGAAGGTTGAGTAGTTATTTATAAAAACAAAAAGAACATAAGATAAGAAGGCAGAATTTAGAATCCTGAAATTCTGTGGTTTATGGACTGGAGAGGCACAGAAACAGACCCTGAGTGCTCTTTATTAGGCAATAACAGTTGCAAGAACTTGTACTTGGAGTTGTGTGACTTTTTTTCTTTCTTTTAACTGTATTAGCTAACCTAATCTGCAGGGGTCTATTTCAATAAATAGTAACCTGAAAGCAAATTCAATGCAAAGAGTATTTTCTAGCAACTAATAAACAGATTACTACTGGTACTACATATTTTAGGCTAAAAGCAATAATACAAACACTGGATGTACTTTGTAGAAACACCAGTATTTTTTTTTCTACTCTGCAATTTTTGTTTCCATTATGGAATATATTAGGAAAATAATATTTAATACTAGAAATATAGTGACTCTTTTGAATTCATATGGGATTGGCAGTGGGAATGAGGTACCATTTTATTTGAAATTCACATTGTGACTGAGTACAGTCCCTTCTTCCAGCCATACCATTCATCCTCAGGCCCCTAAGATAATAATGTTGTTTGATTTGTAAATTTTAACAACCTGTGGTTTTGCAAATATAACTCCAGTTACATGTGATGGTTTGAGTTAGATTTACAGTATAAAGAAATTGCCACTTAGAGTGAATTTGTCTTGTAGAAATTCCAAATATGGCTCTCCTAAAACTCTAAGTGCCCCCCCTCGTTCCAACACATGTGTTTGCAAAGCAAATCCAGAATTATAACAGCAGTTTTTACTGCTCCAGCTTGTAGTATTGCTGCAGAGAACATCACAAGACTCATGTTAACCAGGCAGAGAGGAAGGAAATGTCAAAATTTTCCTCAAAACAACTTTGTCTGAAGTAACCCCCACAAAACAGAACAAAGAATGTTGTTGGGCATAATCACAGATCAGTGTTTTCTATTAACAGCAGTTTGTAGCAGTTCCAGGTACCATGGCAGTGCTCATTAGAGAGAAACCCCAGCACAGAGAGTTTTGAATTCCTACTGCTGCTGTTTACACTGTGTTTTGTCAGGGGCTTTGTCAGCTATTGCTCTGCTGGGTTTTCCTTGAGCTTTTTAAAGATCCCTCTTCAAAGTTACAGGGCTCTTAAAATCATAGTAAAACAAAGACCTGATATCACAGTTTAATATTTCAATTAAACTACAGAGTAATAATTTGCATTAATTGTAGCTTATTAATTGCAAAGGACAACATCTTGTTTTGTTGTAGTTAAAGATTTTATTAGTAACAGACATTTTTAGTTAGTGTTTGTTGCCCCAAGAGCTTTAGAGGAACTGATTTTCTGTCAGAAAAGATTGGAATCAATTGCATTCCTCCCTTCCAGATAGTGCTAAAACATTTATTTAAAGGTTTATATGCTCACCCTGCCTTATCTGTATTCCAAGTCACTTGTCCAATGAAATAAAATTCATTCATGCCTTCCTTCACTGTGTTATTGACAAAGTAAGCTTTATGTGGCTGGAAGCCAGAATTCTGTCTTTTGGGAATACCTCTCTCTAAACTTGTCCAAAAGAATTATTTTATTGCATTTTTCATGCCACTTCAAGTGTGTTTGAATGGTAAATCCTAGAGGCTGGGCTGTCTGTGACCATATCAGCCTTTTGAATTAGCAACAGGCACAGCATGATACAAGTATGAGATTGTAAGGAAGGACTGTGTGTGGCTACACAATTTTTCAATTGAATATATATATATTCACATATTAACTTACTACCTGATTCTCCTATTCAAGAACTAGGTCAAATAATTTTTAAAAAATACCTGGCATTAAGGTGATGGAAAGTTTGCCATCAATCTATGTTCTTTAGCCCATTCTCTGTGCAAGAGCAGTATGTGGAGAGCAAGTGCTAAAAACTAGTTGTGCCATGTTTCATTTGAGGAGAAGGAGCATCTGGAGCTGCTGTGTCCAGCCCTGAAGCCAGAGCTGCAGGAGCCACATCCAGCTGCTGCCAGGGCAGAATACAGAAAAGCTGCTGTGGTCCAGGTGGTTTCTCTTATACAAAAGACAGAGCAGGTCATGGCTGAGTTAATACTGAACAAACCAGAGCAACCTGGCCTGGCAGCCACAGTGCTGCTGGAAGAGCCCAGAAGTGAGGTAAGTACACAACTGTCCTGGGCTGCAATCAGGATGGACCCAGCAGTGTGTGTTCTATCACCAGCTGTTCCAACAGCTGGGGCAGGGTTCTTTCTCCCTTCCAGGAGCCATCCTCCCTGCAGGGGATCTCTGCTGCTCAGGGGCCAGCCAGGCTCACTGCAGGGCTCAGACAATTCCATCAGCCCATGGGGAGAGGCTGCAGCCAGGGGAGGAGCCCAGCATTCCTGCCTGGATCCA
>VZUI01023657.1:0-18146 GCA_013401135.1 Cettia cetti | reverse complement strand
GAAGGCAGGAAGGAAGGCAGGAAGGAAGGCAGGAAGGCAGGAAGGCAGGAAGGCAGGAAGGCAGGAAGGCAGGAAGGCAGGCAGGGAGGAAGGAAGGAGGGAGGGAGGGAGGGAGGGAGGGAGGGAGGGAGAACAGACACCCTTTGGTGTGAGGGTCTGTTCCAGACTCGAAGCTGACAGCCCTGGGGCTGCAGTCTCCAAGCAAAGGTGCTAAGTTTGATCCCTCTGTGAATGAACTCTTACCTTCATCAATGAGTAATGGAGGGACTCATTCAGGGTTTTGGTGGCTTTCTCTGCAGCTTTTGTACAGTTTTGCTCTAATAGGCAAAGATCCTTCATGAAGATGTTTAAACCTTAAATTATAACACTCAGTCTCTGACAGCTGCCTTGAATGGCCTGCTAGTACATTTAGATGTATGCTGCCTGTGGCTGATATGTAGAACTGGAGCATATTTCTAAAATTTAATCAGCATGGGAAATAAGAGGGTCATTTATCTTAGTTTGTGTTCTTCATTCTTTTTTTCCTGGTAATAATAATGTTGAGAATCACAGAAAGCACCAACAGTTTTAAGCTGATAGATACAATTCAAAGGTAAAATACAGTTCATATTTGTGTTCTCAGGAAAAAAAAAAAAAAGCCAGTTAACATAACACAAAGTGTTAACACCAGAAAAATATGACATAGATTGCCACATCCAGATTTATTCTGAAATTCTTTAAAGATTTCAGACATGGTTGCTTGGGGATATTTGCTTTCTTTTACAAAAACTTGTACAATTTTATCATTACTATGATGAAAACCTTGTATTTGGATTTTACTATCATTTACTCCTATCTCAATTTTCTGCTATTTACTTCTTGCACCCTTAGAACAGGGTTTAGGTACTTAAGTAACTATAAAAAACCCTTGTTTTGCTGAAATCCTTAAACAGGATTCTATTTAGTATAAAAGAACTACCGGTTTCTATTAGTATTGAACAAAAGTTGCTTTACAAAATCAAAATTATATCCATCCAAGTAGAAAACTTTTTTCCCCCCCTGAAAATAGAGTTTTCAGTAAGAGGGGAAAAGAATCCCAAAAATACCATTGGTGATCTCACAGAATCCCATGCGCTAATAAATTCCTTTGTTCTTCCATTCTTATTTACCCTGTCCCTCTCCTCACCAAACATAATATTGTTTCTAAAACATAGATTAAAAATTTTAATTTCAGGTTCATCCTGAAATCTCTATATGAAATATGGTGGATGTAGAGCTTTAGAATAAAATTCTAAAAATTCTTCCGAGTACTGCTTTTTGATTAGTGTTCTGCATTCACATTTTATCTCTTAAAATTGAGATCAAGCATGATAATTCACACACAGGAGAATTTCATTAAAGCCTTGTTGAAAGAAATTTCCCCACTAATCATAGGATCGTGGGACCATAATTTGTCAATCAGTGACTCAAATTCACCTCATAAGTTAATTTGAATCATTGCAAGCTTCTATTTTTCTGATTCCAGGCATAAGAGATGCTGCTCTCAGTCCAGCTTTTAGTGGGCAGGTGTCCACATCATAGAATTTATCTTTTATAAATGAAGCAAGTTATTGATGTACTCAGAAGTGTTTATGTCCATTAATGATGCACTGTAGGAAGCATTCTTAAGTGATGCTCATGTTGTACTCAGGTAATTATTTTAATAATGGCTCCTCTTAGCAACAGCTGGAAAAAATGTAGAGGGAAGAGAGAGAAAGGGAAGGTGACAATTTCAGGTTTGAGAATCTATCAATAGTTGGAATTTTCTTAAATACCTGAACAGGAAAAAATATCCCATTTTGACTACTGGAGTATTTATTAGATATTATTAAATGTAATAATAATATAGGTTATAATATAATAATATAGGTTATATAGACAAGAATAGCACAGAAAAAGGACTTTGACCTTCATATTTCAGAATAAGGAATGTACTCTAGTCTAAAAGAAGAACAAGTAAGTTCAAGATCTCGTGTGGGGAGGATAGGAGTAGATTGGTGTTCCCATCCATCATTCCACTCCAAATACCATCTACTCTTCATCACTAAACTTGTGGTCAGTACCTGACAAAAGCCAAATACAGACAGGTAGAGATTTGATAAACTTCAAAAAAAAAATTAAAAAAAAGAAAAAGAAAAAAAGAAAATAATGCACTGATCATGTCATAAGAGTGGCTGCTGACGTTCATTCTCTTCTGCAAAATAGTTACTTACTGAACAGATGGAGCAAAAAAAAACCACATGAGGAGGTTACATGTTCTTCAGAGAGCACATTCTTTGAAATAATAATTTATAAAATTTTAGATGAGCTATTAGAGCAAAAACATGTGGAAGTATATTCCAGATAATTCAAAGCATAACATTTTTAAAAAAAAATCCAGCATGCAAAAAAACCAACATAAATATTTAATTCATAACTTGATGATTCATCAGTTTCAGAGAGCTTAGAATGAAATCCTGAACTTTACTTTCCCCCCCCCCCCTTTCAATCTAAATAATTACTTTGCAAAATTATGGGAAGACACAAGGCTGTATTATGGGCTTATTTAGTCCTGCAAATGTACTTCATTCAGTTACCAGTTGGTTGTAAGCATGATTCTTAATATCAGCATAAAACCTTACCTTGGGGAAGATTTAGCCTTCTCTTTTTTAATCTTCAATGGCATAAGACAATAAAACTCTGGGCACCAGTAGCATGTGTGTACATAATCGGAATTCCCTGCTGGAAGCAAACCAGGAACTTTTTCAGACCCCTCAGATAGTTTTCTTCCAGAGAGGAATCGAGCTGCAAACAAGACACTCCTGTGTCCATAACAGAGGGGTGCATTACAAAAGCATTAAGACTGTAAAGGTTATGACATGTGGGACAGAGGCCAAGGTCTGGAAAGAGGAGCAGCAAGGGATTAAATCTGACAAATTCTTATAAATCTGACAAACTCCTATAGAGAACCTAAGACTGCATCTTGCTAAGTGCTTGACCCTCCAAGTCACACTCTGCTGTGCCTGTTGTAAAATTTTAAATGTACACCATGTTTTAAAGTAACAATATTGGAACAGCTCCTCATGGAAATGAGATAATGATTTATATTTCTTATTGTGCCGTCACATTTTTTTTCTTTTCTGTCAATAATTTTTTCTCGTTAATGTTTGATGCGTGTAAAAATTGCCTTTATTTTCTAATTGTTCCCTTCAGCTCCTCTACAGAGGTGCACACTTAAAAATCCTCACTATTCTAGACATTGAGTCAGGTTTTCAATTTTTTATTAATCACAAGGGATACAGATTATGACTTTCTTTGATTCTATGCCATTTCAGTCTCCCACAACAACAGAACAATTCTAGTAAGATATAGATGTCATTTATACCCAAAAAGTCCTTCTCATTTGTCAATCTTAAATCTCCCAATTCACTTCTCTTCCTTTTTCTTCTACCAAAGCAATTGTATTTTGCTTCATTAGTTATAGCTGTCCAGAATTCTTTGCTAGCTACATTCTTTATTCATCAGCCTTACATATTTAAGCATTGGATAACAACTAACTTTTCAGGTTCAGATACAAGAATTTGTTTTGAATTTTAAAGATCTATTAATTTTCTACTTCCAAATGAGCGCACATTAATTTCTTCCAAAAGGTTATTCTTGTTTCCAAATAAAGTTAAGGAGTGCCATTAACAAGACCACAAAACTTCACATTGAATAGAAGTTTGATTTGTTTCATCACTCAGACTCACTCTTCATTTTTGATGATGGATGCTTTTGACTTCTTGACTGTATTTTATTCCTTCTCATTAAAGACACAAACTTGTCTCTTGTGCCTCTTTGCAAAGATCAGTTATTGATCCACATTAATGTAACTGATGTATCTCTACCCCATCTATTAGCCATGTGTTCTCAAGCATATAATATAACTGAATTCTTTCCTCCTATTAGAGTTTCTCTGTCATCCATTTCTGACAAGCACTATACTTGTTTTTATTTCTTTTCTTGTGCTTCATTTTATAAAAAAATACCCCCCTGCTCTGTGCTCATTTTATAATAGACACTGTTATTAACTGTAGTAAGAGGAACCTCATCACTACAATTGGTTCTTGCTTTGTCCTGAGAAAATTGCTCAAGAAATATATTAAACATTTACAAAAGTAACAAACTTTGACTTAGCCCAGGTCCCTGTTGTGAATGCCAGCAGGCCTTTCACAATCTAGCCCATGACATGGAAGTCACTGATCTGGTAGAAATGACAATAGTGATGGATAAATATACCAGTCACATGCTTTTTCTAGTTGAATTCTGTCACCAAAAACATGCCTCTTCACACCATATGGGCTATGAGAATTCACTTAAGCCTATTACAGTGGCACTGTAGCCCACTAGACCACTGAGATTTTTAACCTGAATTTTATTTATCTTAGACATCTTAGGCAAAGGTAGCCATCACTTACAGTTTCTTCTCCTAAGCTAGCTCAATCTGAATCATTAAATAGATATAAACCACTTTCATATAATTCAGTATCTGACAAACCAGGTGATATTCCTAAGAATGGCAGAAACAGGAATATGAAAGATTTACCATGCCTCTGAGTAATCTTTTTCAACAGTTGCTTGCCCTCTTTGCCAGCAGTTTTCACTGTTTTTCATCAGGACTTTGGTGACTTAAACTTCCAGCTGTTGGATCTTGTTATGTCTTTGCTTGGCAGACTAGAGAGATCACTATTATCAAGTAAAAACACCATGCCCTACACAGTCATTTTGTCATTTGCAAGCAGTAATTCAACATCATTTTTATATGCAGATTAATAACTCAAAGAGAAAGGTGGGCAGAAATACACTGAGAGCATTCAAGTTGTGTCAATCTTTTTTCACAATAATACTGAACTAATAGCTATGTTATTATTTAGATTATTATTCCATAAACTGTAATCTATTCATATCCCAAAGCTAAGCAGCATGTAAAAACACCAGGTGGCAAAAATCTGTATTTTTTCCAATTAAAATACATAAATATGCATAAAAGCCATAAGAATACTAAAGTACAGGGCTCTACTTTCAATGGCTCACTGGTTAGTCAAATTAGCATATTTCACTTTTACCACAGCTGGTTTGACACCAGGCTGCAGTGGTTCCAGGTTTGCAGATGGATCCCAATCCAAACAGATACTGGCATCTGGACATATATGATGAGGTCAGGGTGGATGGGGCTTGGAGCTACCTGGTCTAGTGAAATGTGCCCCTGAGATGACAAAGAGATGATCTTTAAGGTCTCTTCCAACACAGGCCACTCTGATTCCATTCCATTAGTCCCCGAAGCTGCAGCCTCACACCAATTGCTGGCAGAGACTGTCACTCATTGCACACAGAGTTGGGCCAGGACTTTCCAGGCCCCAACAGCTAATCCCCGCCATGCTTTTGCCCCTAGAGGCACCCAGATGTTTTCACAGCCAGATTCAGACATAGAGAACTGCTCAGCATCTTGCTCCTGGGTAATTTCTGCTCACCAAGACACTTGCCTTGATTGTTACTGTTGCTCACACACAGGCTCACAGACTTACACTCATTCCAGTCCCTGGCACGATGGACACATGGGCCCTCTACTCCATGCTCTGGCTCTAGTTGCTGCACACAGATACCCCTGCACACAAAGAAGAGGGCCCTCCTACCAGGAGAAGAGCTGTGAAAAAAAAATTTACAAGTGGGACAGGCAGGTGATCAGTCGCAGGGCAAAACCAGACAAGTGACCAAACTATTTACCTGACATGATCTCTTCTAATTCCTTAATCCGTTAATCCTTCTCTTTTTTCCTCACTCCTGTTCCCCCCAAAATCACCTGCACACCTCCCTTTTCCTACCATTGACTCCTGCCCTAAACACCATGTAAATCCTGTGTGGTCTCAAACTGCTTTGTGTCCCAACCCAGGGCAACAACTCCCCTTAGCATGAAAGATGTTTATCAAAACTGCTCCCCATGGCATCCTGTGGTGCTTTTCATGCCTGAAAACTGAGGTTGATGTCTCAGCTGAGATAGTACTCAGGAGTCTGGACAGGCTGATTGTTCTTAGGAGTTGTAGGCTTGTGTACCACCTGTCCCTGGAAATTCCAGACAGGTCCAGATGGGCTGGTGATCCCTGTAATGGCCTTAGAGTAACCCAGAAGGGCATTACTTGGGCTTCAGGTCTTCCTACTCTCTTTCCATGCTCCTTTATGGGTGTGGAGATGCTTTTCAGTACATAATTGAAGAACAGTGTGACACATACTGCATCACCTCAAAAGCTGTGGAGAAGCACCAGATAAGAAGGCAAAGAAAGAGGGGAGAAGAGAAAAGAGAACACAGACAAGACAAGACAAGGAATGAATTTTTAAGAAGTAGAACTATCTATGAAAGTGTTGGAAATCAACTGGAAGAACAAAAACTCAAAAGTTATCCCAGGCAGCATCTTGAAAGACCAGCAATGCCTCCAATGCTAGCCATGGTTGCAGAAGATGAGCTCTCATTTCCAGGTGAAATCTCTAGGATGTCAACAGGAATGATTACCACCAGCGTTTTGTTTCCTCACTGCTCTGTGCTCCTGCTTAGAGCCACCTCTGCAGCAACCACCACAGAGCCAGTATTGATAATTGATGGAGAGACGGGAAGACTGATTCGGTGATCAGAATTCAATTTTACTCAGATTTTCCAGAAGCTTATATACCATTTCAAGTTGGTTAATATTTTTTACTACAATGATTGGATTATACATGTTATAGTCAAACTCATACATTTTACAAACACACTTGTTTGGAGAAGTTTGATCTCATCTCCTGTTTCCTGTAAACAGACCAAATCCCATTTTCTTATCCAGTAAGCAGACCTAATCTCAAGCCCCTGCAATCTTCAAAGCACTGTTTGCTTATGCCAGGGCATCTTAGTTACCAAACCAGCTGTGCTAATTAAGTCTGTCTTGCTCTCTGTCTTGTGTATTCCTTCAAGCCAGCAGAAAATAAACCTCATACTTGGACTCACCAGTGAGCTGATTTCTCATAGCAGCATCACTGCAAGAGCGCCGTAGATGTCTGTGACCAAAAGTTAACTGCCAAATGAATATTGTCTTAGTGCTGGGCAATTGCTGGGTGGCAACACTGTGGGCTTTTATCTGCATGTATGAGGAACTTACTTAGATATGTAGAAAAAACCTTCTCTGTCAGCTTGCCACTTAACCTAAAAACCTTTTCATTTTTTCCAATGACATGTCACAAAATTCAGCCCTTATCAAGTACAATAACACAAACCCAGCCACTAAGCCCCCAGTGCAGAAAGAGGTTGAAAACACTGAAGAAGTCATTTCTCCAACACCTGACTGTGTTGAGACTGACTTGAACATGACATTTACAGGAGAATGATGCAAAAATATTTTACAGAATATTCACATCCCAGATCTTGTTTCACATGACAACTAGAAGTGTCAGAGTTTATTAAAACCCCTCGTCATCTATTCTACAAGAAGGATAGTTTCTGATGGGTTAATTAATTTGTGGCAACAAGGAACCTTTCATGCAATCACAGAAACATTATTAACAGTAGTAAATAACACCTTCCCTGAAGCAACATAAAATCAATGACTTTACAAGAAATTGTTAAAACTATGGTGATGCTTTTAAAAAATGTTCATTTGAAATATATGAAGGTTGCAGTGTTAAGGCCATTGTATTTTCATACATTTCTTGCTTTAGAGATGTTTGATGTAACTGGGTTAAATCTATTTTTTTGAAAATCAATGCCTGCATTACTGGATAAGAGGGGTAGAAATACACTTTTTGTGGTTTAATTAGGAAACCTGGTTAAGTGGCTAGTAGACATTCAAAGTGTGATGGAATGAGAATTGCTCCTCCGGATAATTATAGGCAGCAGCATCCATAATGCTTGCTTTTTTCAAAACTGATAGCTAGATCCTCCTAGATTTAGATTTTCCTGTCTTCAACATGGGATTAAGCCTGAGTCTGGAGTGTGGACAGCAGAAGGTCAGTGTCATGACTATTTTACTTTACTTCCAAGACTATCTGTCTTACATACTGTGTATTGAGTCTCAAGATTTATTTTTGGTATTTTAATGACAGGTATGCAATATCAGGAAGCAAACTTTTGCTAAGAATGTTACTGAAGGATGGAGGGATGAAGGAGTTTTATACAAATTGTAAAATTTCTTGAGGGAAAAAAAAAGTTCTCCATAAACCATAATCATAATTTTCTGGGAAAAAAAATAGTCATACCAATCATCCAAGGAAGGTGCACCTCAAATTTACTAACTTTTCATATGAATTTCACTGATATATGAAAGTATTCCAAAAGTAACTAACCACTGTCATGACAAATTTCACTTTACTTAGTGGTCTTTCACTATAATTCTGAGAAAGTTTTTCTCTCATCAATATGAACTTAGAGTAGATTCCCATCTTCACCTAGAGAATATTTATCAAAACTGAGACTCACTTCAGTATAAATTAACACTGACCTATATGATATAACTATTTTTGCTACCCAGTTCACTAAGGATTTTGCTGATCACTTTGAGTGAGGGAGAAATTTTAACTTCAGTTTCTGGGTTGATTTTTTTCCCCACAATTTAAAAATAAAATTGTATTGAAAATGCATCCAGGTCACCACCTAACATTAACCCTTATTCTGTGTTCTTCCATCTGCTGAAGGATGGCAAATGTCATTAGCTCTGTTCTCCTGTTATTCTTTCTCCTCAATAACTTAAAATTTATTATTGATGATAATTACAGATAAATAAAATCTACTGCTGATAATTAAACATACACACCTCTTTAAAGACTCAACCAGAGATCACAATTGTCAATAATTACACAAACGTTAGTATGTGTATTAATTCAGCCTTAAGTGTTAAAGCATCACTTAACCATGTGAACTGAAGTAGTTTTTACACATAAATTAACCAGTAGGAGGTTCTCCCTTTGGTGTTACATAACTAGAAGGAGGAAATTCCTGTTGTGGCATACTCTAGAAAACTATTGTTTTCTTGGAGAATTATTGATAGAGCATCCAAAAAGTTTGTCTTTTATGTTTAAGGATGACAAAAATTGTAACAAATGCACATGAAGTCAAACACAAACAGAGACAGCATGCTATCTAAAAATAAAAGTAGATGCCTAGAAAAAAACCTGCCAAGTTTAAATTAATAACTAAAGTGCTTTAGACACTGTCCTGGAAAGGAAAATGATGATGCAGGACACCATGATATATGGACACAATAATGTACCACCTTACAACAACTAGGCTAGGACACACAAAAAAGTTACCCTCTGTCATTGCTATGATCAATAAAAATACATTTCCCATGCTGACCATTAAGTTAAATAGGAGGTAGAGAAAATTCAGTTAATTACTGTTATGTTTTGGAATCTTACATGGCCAGGCAGATTTTGTCTATCCTAGAAAAAGTCAATTTGCTTAAGAAGAAATGAATACAAAAATGTAATTCTTTACTAGAGGCAAAAATCAATTTCCATAAAGCCAAAATTCATGATGCTTTTTTTTAGAATATCCTTGGCTTGGTAAAACAAGGTGACTGAAAAATAGCGTGGCACATTATCTTGGGCAATGTTTTCCCAGAGATTACTCAAAACATATCTTTTTCTCATTTACATAATTTACGTTGCTACATCAAGAAATACTTTATTAAAGCAAACATTAATCTACCTCATTTCCACATTGAGCCACCTCAAAACTATCTTATCAAAATTCCTGTCATGTAAAAAACTCCACCAAAATCTGATTAAATAGATCTGATCACACCACCCACACACAGTTCAATTCACCACTGTAACATATACCCAATTAACAAATACTTCATTTTCTGAAATACATCATACTACTCCCACAACTGAACCACTACCATTTTTTTTATTTCATCAACAAATAATTGTTATAATATGTCTCTAAGATATTTTTTGTTCTCGGGGATTACATTCCTTTCTATTTGCTCAAAAGCAAATGCTTAACATGGATTCTTAATTCTCAAAATTCTCATCTTGCCATACTAACTCAAGGCATAGTGACTGCCAGTTTTAGTTTGGGGTTTTGTTTTGGATTTTTTTTTTTGGGTACTGACTGAAACATACTGTTTGAACTGTACCTTGGTTTGATCACTTGTCCTAACTGAAGGATTTATCCAAAAGCACAAGACAAAATCTTTCTAACATCTTGAATTCATTACATGTTCCGGCACAAAGCAGTGAGCTTGTCAAGGTGAAACATGAACGCTCTAACCCAAACAGAACAGTAAAAGGCAGTGGGATCGAGTGTGCCCTCAGCATGCTTGCAGACAGCGCTGAGCTCTGTGATGCAGCCACACTCTGGAGGGAAGGGATGGATCCAAAGGGACCTGGACAGGCTAGAGAGATGGGCCTGTAAAAAACTCATAAGGTCCAACAAGGCAAAATGCAAGGCACTGCATACTGCTCAGGGTAATGCCAAGCACAAATACAGGCTGGATGGAGAAGGGATTGAGAGCAGCCCTGAGGAGAAGGACTTGGCAGGGTTGATGGATTGGAAGCTCAACATGACTGAAAGTCAAACTTACCCTGAGCTGCATCCAAAGCCCATGGGCAGCAGAGTAGGGAGAGGATTCTGCCCCGCCCCTCCGCTCTGGTGAGGTCCACCTGGAGTACTTGTGTCCAGCTCTGGGGTCTTCAATATAAAAAGTATGTGAACCTGCTGGAGTAAGTCCAAAAGAGGGCACAAAAATGATCAGAGGACTGGAGTACCTCTCCTGTGAGAACACATTGAGAGAGTTGGGACTGATCAGCTTGGATAAGGGAAGGCTCCATGGAGAGGTATGGAATCATAGGTAGAATAATACTGAGCTGGAAGAGACCCAAAGGAATGATTGAAATCCAACTCCAGGCACTTCATAGAACAATTACACCATGCCTCTAAGAGAGTTGTCCAAAAGCTTTGTGAGCCCTGGAAGGCTTGAGGCTGGGACCATTTCCGTGCCTGTTTCAGTGCCAAACCACTCTCTAAGTGAAGAAACTTTTCCTGATATCCAACCTAAACCTCTGCTGACACAACTTCAAGCCATTCTCTTGGGTCCTGTCACAGGCCAGCACAGAGCAGAGATCAGTATCTGCTCCTCCTCTTCCCCTCATGAGGAACCTATGAGTGCAATGATGTCTCCCCTCAGGCTCCTCTGCTTCAGGCTGAACAGAGCTGAACCCAACTAATCCATTTTATAATATTCAGATTATAGCCTAATAATAGAATCAAGAGTAATATTATCCTGCTCAAAGTTTTCACCCACTGGAGCTGGAAATTATATCAGTCATAACCATATTTTTGGGGGTGGAGGACAGGCAAGATGCAGGAGCAAAGCGAACTTGGGCAGGAAGCACACAAACCGTGAAGTGATTCCACTAAATCTCTCTAACACACGTATGCAAGTGGTCACTGCCAGTGTCCTGCCTCCCTCTGTGTGTTATCTGTTTCCCACCCCTGGCTTACCATCAAGAACAGAACTCTAAATTACCTTGCAATTATGCACAGCAGTGGTTTTGCTATTGCTGGTCCATCTGCACAAATCATGTTAGCCAAATGCATCTGTTTTTAAAGTATGCTGAAAGATGCTAAACTCAAGTATGCTCAAGAGCAAGATCTTCATGCTAGTATTACTTTTATCACATCCATCTTTCTTATTATTAGCTGAATGGTATATTTTCAGAATTCATTTCATATGTCTGGAAAACATGAGTCTTTGAAGCAGTTAAAATTCATGACCTTTTCCCGGTGTCCCACAGCAGTTCCTATTTCACCATAGACCTATATCCCCTCAAACTCTTCTTGTCCTGAAAAAGATCAAGTATCACTAATAAAAAGCAAAATATTTCCCATAAACAACTTCTTTTTAATACTCAGTCCCATTCTGACAATGTGTATTTTGTAACAGGTTTGGCTTTCCTGAAATGCTCTACAGACCCTGGTGGTTTTTTTATCAAATTGACAGGTGATATGAAAACTCTTTTAAGACATTTATAAACTCATCAGTATGTAATTACCAAAGCCATATCCATTTATTTTTAAAACAAAACCTTTATGTGAGCTTAAATCTAACACCACAGTGAAATAGCAAAGTGGAAGAGTCTTCTCAGACACATGAATACAGAAATAAAATTGAATAAAAATAATCAACTTTTCCTCCTTTCCTAAGTGGTTGCCAAAAAACCTCATCCCATCTCAGCAGAGACCTTGGCATGGATCCTGTATAAAATCATAGCATTCAATTTCAAGTTCCTAGCTCAAAAAGCTTTTGTGTTGCATTATTCAGCAGGTAATTGATTTTATCTTACTTACATTTTTTTGTTCTGGAGTGCAACTGGTGAACTTTCTGAGTTAGTGTTCTACAAATGAAAACTAAAGACAAATCTCGATCAATTTCTGAATTGTCATTTAACACATCTGAGCTTTAAAATTTGGTCTGATGGTCTGATGGTCTGATGTTCAAATCTCTATGATGAAAGATCTGAGTAGCTAGATCTCCTAAAACAGAAAATGATACAAAAGAAAGAGTGTGTAACAAGACATGCATCACATCACTCAAAGGTAGTGTTTAGGGGAGCCATTTAATTTCATTGGGACAGAAAATGAAAATTGTTTCTGCGTGTGACTTTCTAAGGTGGGTGGCACACAGCATTAGTGCCAAGCAGGGGAGGGCTCTATTGAGTTTGAGCAAGCCAAAAATCCTCTCACGGAAAAGGTTAACCACATACTGAACATGTAAATCTCTGCTACACCATGAGAGTTTGTGCAGCACCTTAGCTAGTTTTCTACTATTCGGTACTCAGTGTTTTAAAGACGAGTTAAAATATGCTAATGGTCTGCTATGCAGAATACCCTGGTGACTGAGAGATATGCTAATTATTCAGGGGCAGAGTAGTCTGCATCTGCACTCACCCTATGAGGAGTGAAGTCCTTGTGCATGGCATGGGTATGAGTACCTGTACATGAAGCAAAGAGTCTGTGCATGACATACTGTCACATTTTAAGATAATATCACAAGCTAATCACAAGCTCCTGCTTGATGATACTTGTAGGAACAACTACCAATGATGGTGTCTCCACACAGTAATTCACTGAGTCCCCTTTTCTTACTGCATCTCTGGATTATTCTCTTGTCTTTTTTCTTTGTCATACTCTGTTAACTAAACAACTTCTCCACTCAGTAACATCGCTTAACATAAGTATGATTTCAAAATAGTCTTGAAAACACCTAAAGAAAATTGTCTGCCAGTTGGTTGAAAAAAGGTGCAAATGTATACATATATATGTATACATAAAGATATGTATATAGTAGCAACATCTTTAGAACAAGCAATTTTTACACTCTTAAACAAAAAATACCAAACATATAAAACAGCACAACATCAATTCAAATTCCCTGTTGTGTTGCTGGGGTTCCAACAAAGCGGTGTGATTGCACTGCAAGAAACTGACACATCCTTCTATCAGATCTGAGCACTGGAGCATACTTTCTTTCGTCATTCAAAAAACTTAATGGTGAGAATCTTTCTTTTGGGGGGAGTTGGAGCACTAGACCCAGATTTGGATGAAGTTTGCTTTTGTGTGTATTCACAAGGCAGTTATATCCTTTTGTTTCCTCTCCTCTTGCTTCCCCGCCCACCCCACGGCCCCTGCCCAATTAATAGGGATTTTATGTTAGTCTCATGCTGAAAAATAATGCCCTATGCTCACCCTTTCAATGAAAAATGCACCCCCAGTTCATATTTTTGGGAAAAACCTCTTCCCCTGGGAAGGGCAAAAAAATTACATGTATCTTCCCAGGACATTTTGAAAAGGAGAAATAACAGGCAGAGGGTGGGGTGGAGGGAGCATGGAACATACCTCCTAATGAATTAAGCAGCAGATGATAGTATCCCACACTGAGTCATGACATATGGAGTAATAGTAATCTCTGTAGTACAGAAATTCACTAGGAAAAACATTTGGAAAGTGGGAAGCAGTGGGAAATCAGGATGAAACAATGAGGATGTCAGTCTAGCAAACCAAGTTTGGTATAACATTACTCACATGAATAACCTTTATTAAAGATGCAGCTCATTCTGTTCACAATCTGTTCATGCAGACTGACAGATAAATAGGCCTAGGTGAGTTTAATACCGTAATTACATATTTGTCAATCAAAGAGTAAACAAATACAGACTGAATAGCATTTCTCTACCATTCTTTTCTATTTTCTATTTTTTCTAAATATACTATTCTCATTACAAAGAAACATTAAAAGGGATTCCTCATACAAGACACTCAAATAAGATTATTAGGGATTAGACTCCAAATACCTATTGGTATTAAAGAGAAGACCTATTAGAAGTTTAGAAGACAGTTTATTAGGAGAGAGAACCTATTAGAAGCTTTTTACAATCAGAGATTTCTGACTTTCCCTAAGTGTTGTGTTTAATAATGCTAACAACTACCTAGCAAGATGCATACTTTATTTTATGTGACATAGTTGCAATAATTAATAGTTTATCTGTCCTTCCAGTGGGTTGGGATTCATAAATTCTATTGAAATTGCTAGAGAACCAGCACCAACCAAACAACAAAATAATGAACATGCCTCTCAGGAAAATACCTATCTTATTATTGTATTAGTAGTTTGATTTTTCCTGGAACTGAAACCTTTTCTGAGGCAAAACAGAGCTCTAGTAGGAGGCACAGATCTGTAAAACCTTCATGAGCGTGATCCAGGTACATTAAACCTTGACAGAATATCACTGTTTTAGAGAGTAATTTCCCCTGAGAAGAGAAAAACCCTGGGCTAATGCCCTGGGAAACCCCTTTTTAAGCAAGAGGCTTACTCCCATGCTTCCTCAGTTCAAGTATGCAAATTGTTCCTAGATCTTTGTGTCACCATAGGTTGATTTTTAGTGCAGAAATTTTAATATTCCTAATCCTTCTCCTCTATTGGACCCTTCCCTCAGACCCTTCCTTAACTCCTCCCCACACCAGAATGTGTAAATACCCATGTCTGATCCTGGCCCCTGTTTTTTGCCCCTTGTAACTGATTTGTTCCAGTTTGCTTCAAATATAGTGTATGCATTCTTGCTTGTTATTTTTGCATTATTAAAATTCCTTTTCGGACAACTGGAGCAAGGCTGCCTCTCTCTATCAAGTCACCATCAGAGCAGAATCCAAAGGAAACTCAAAGGGGTCTGATATCTGGGCTTGGACCCCCAAAAGTTTCACACTGTAATGGCCAAAACTAATGCTGAAGTCTTGAATATTGCTTTCCAGCATGAATATTATGACTTATGCTTGACCACTTCCTCAGTCCCTCAATCCCTTTGCCTTGGAAGCCAGAGGGATATCATTGCTGCATTGCACTGCTGAAAAAATGTCCTCAGCAGAGACTAAACCAGTGTGTTCTTCTCCTATTCCCAATTTTCCTTACAATAGACTGTACATAGGTTTAATGCTATGTCCCCACTCTAAGTCACTCCACCACCAGAACACTACAAAAATGGCACATCTTTTTGGTTATGAGAATGACACAGACAGGGTCAAAGTTCATGTATTCAGCCTTTGTAGGTTTGTCATAAAACAATTTCACATTGCTTAGGTGTATTTCTGTACTATCCAATTAATATTTTACAAAACAAGGTATAATCCAAAATTATAATGTTGATTCTTAAAGAATGGTATAGAAATACAATCCTACAGTGTAGAGCAATACATTTTGATGTCTGCACAATTTGACCAGTAGTATTTAGTGCTTTTTCTTTTTAAGTGCATCTAAAATGAAAAAGGTTGTATAATAGACTGTACTGCACAGTTTCATTTTATTCTCTTATTTGTAAGAAGAAATTACAATAGCTTAGCTACAGTAAAACATGCAGTAGTTAGGGGATTTTTAAATTAGTTTCTTGTACTTGCATACTTATAGCTTCTCAGTTTGTTTAGTTTAAATAATTTTAATGCTGAACTCAGCATATACAGAGAGCTATTAACCATAGGAATAAACATTTGGAAGCTGAGGTTTTAAGAAATGCATCTAAGTTATTATTCTATTTAATAATAGCTTTTTCATTGTAATTTAAAAGGCACTTTATCTTGCAGTTAAAATGATAAAATATAACTGTATAAAATAAATAGCCTTTTCACAAACCACTGATTTAATTAAGTTTAGAGATCATTGTGAACTAGCTTTATGATTCAATTTTTTGCATTGTATTTTTATTTTTTTTTTAAATCTAAATGCCTGTGTATTTATAGGCATGCAGATTATAAATATTGATGCAGAGATATGTGCATTTTGATATTTTATTTGGGTTGCAGTGCCATGCTGTATAGGTTGGCATTTTCAGCATGTTGTGTTTTAACTGTTAGGAATAGTTTGATAGGGTTACAGATTGTCAGATCTCTACAAATTAGACAAAAGTAGTGCAATTCTAGAGAAAGAGGGCAATGTAAAATTAAGAAAACTCACTTATAAAGTGAAATGATTTTCCAGATTTTCTATCCTAAGCCAAAACTTTACTTGAGTTTGCAAGATGGGGTATCTGGATGGATATGCATGAGCTTTCTACCATACTACTTCCAGCACATGGTCAAACACACTGGAAGCCTCATGGCTGAAAACCAAAGTGGGAAATTTGCATATATATATACATACATACATATACATACACACACATATAATTTATGCACATCTTTCATTGAGCTGGTTCTTCAGCTGTAAGGGCTGCAGAAGGAAAGGTGAGGAAAAAGAGTGGGAAGATCTCTAACCTTCTCAATCACACATTTGAAAATGCAACAGATGAAAAGTAATTTCCACACTAGGGTAGAAATTAGTGGACTGGCCTAGTCCAAGGGCCAGAGTTTGCCTCATTTGTTCTCTCTGCTGTTCACTGTTTTTTCTATTTACCAAGGCTCCTTTAGCAGCTTTTGTTCCAACACATTATTTTAAATCACCACAACTACAGAGTTTGGTTTCAACAGGTCATATCTAAAGACAATCTATTTTTATAAATTCATCTCTAAAAGCAGTAATAAGTTTAATTTTATAGAGAATTTTTCAAAAATTTCAAAACTTAAATGTGGGAAGAGATGGGATGGAGTTGAGCTGTGGGCTGTGGGACGCCTGCAGAAACACATGGCAGCACGGAAAGGTTTGTGTCCACCTGACCTTGAAGGGAGGAGGTGTCACATGGCAGAGCCTGACAGGAGAGCAGCCTGCTGGAAGCTGGTAGACTATTGAACATGATCACCCCATAGAAGCACATTTAGAAAGTGTGTTGCTGATGTGGCAACATGGGACAGGTCAGGTAGTGAGAATTACCATGTTAGAAAGTACTGTGCCTGGAAAAAGTGTATAAAATGAGCTCCTTTTTTTGAATGAACTATTCAGATTCCCTGTCAGTCTAGGTCCATGTTGCGGTCACTCACACTTAAGTGATCACATGTATGAGCTAATTACTCTGGGTTTCTTGAGACCGATACTCTCCTGTGAGGCTTAAAACATTCAAATCTTGCTTTCTTTTTGGTGGGAATAAAGCTTTGTTTCCCACAATGTTTTATGAGAATTCATATCATAAAAGTAACATCTCAGGATGAGATAAATCAACTGATGAGCTCCACCAAGATTAGCTCGGTGGAACACAGCACCTGCTCCAAACACCAACAACTGCTAATAACACCAAGATTGTGGGTTCAATCCCTGTATGGGCTATTCACTTACAACTTGGACTCATTGATCCTTGTGGGTCCCTCCCAACTCAGAATATTCTGTGAAATCTGTGAAATCAAATATTGTCGCCATCAGCACCATTCTGAAGTGAATTCAAGGCCAGGTTGAATGGAGCTCTGAGCAACCTGGTCTAGTGGAAGGGTGTCCCTGCAATGTCAGGGCAGCTGGACCTAGATAATCTTTATTGTCCTTTTCAACCCAGGCCATTCTATGGTTCTATGATTCCGTGTTGAACTCTTGAGCCTGAAGCAGTGATGGCCTACTGTATCGGTTTGAACGCAAAACCAGTGAGAGACTCCAAGTCAGAAGTACAATTTAATAAGAGAAAGAAGAGACAAAGTAGAATAAGGTAAAATAAAATAAATTCAATAGTAGAAAATACTG
>VZUI01023655.1:7480-91400 GCA_013401135.1 Cettia cetti | reverse complement strand
TGGGGATGGGATGGGATGGGATGGGATGGGATGGGATGGGATGGGATGGGATGGGATGGGATGGGATGGGATGGGATGGGACGGGATGTGGTGTTCAGGCCCTGGAACCATCCCTGGCTTGCTCCAGTGCAGGGAATTGCTCCTGAAGCAAAGGCAATGCCCCAGCATGACGCTGAGTGAGGTGCACAGAGCCCCGTCACTTCCAACCTTATGCAGACTTAAGTGAAGTGGAGCTGCCAATGCCTCTTTGGATTTGAGCAGTGCCCAGTGTGTCATGGGGCAGCCACAAATTGATGGGAGCCCTTGGGGATGGCAGAAGGACAAGTCCTTGCTGCCAACACTTACCAGCCTCCCCTGCCTCTGGTGGGCTCTTGGGATGGGCTGTGAACACCTATGAGGTGGAGATTATGAAACGCTTCTGTTGAAACAACTGCTGTTCAACACTAATTTATGGATATACCAAATTATCTAATGCAAATGTGAATAGGATTTACAAAGAGATATCAGAGGCACCTACAATCAAGACAATCTTTGCAGAAAAGCAGAAGACAGAACGTGGAAAAGGAGCCTGGTAATTTATGCATTTGCGTGTCCCGTTCCGTCCTCAGGAACGTGGTTACCAGTTCCTGTGCCTGTCCTTCATAACTGCTCCCAATGTCATCTTTTTAATGAAAATTAAGTGCTTTGGTTGTACTCCACAGAAGCTGCGCAGACATGACTAATTGCAGCGCTGGGAGATGGCAACCTCATTTGAAAGGAAGCAAGTCCTGGGAGGATTCAGCACGGACTCTTCCAAACAACAGACGCCATGGACTTAGAAGGACTAAAAATATTTCCCCTGCATCTGCACAAGCCGTTTCATTTCCTCTTCATTTTCTCTAATTTTCTTTGTCTTCAGCTTTAACTGATTCGATGAATCCTAATTATGAGCACATCTGCCTGCTGCTGTGGCATTCTGGCTGACCTGTGCCAGCATCCAGGCTGGTGAAGAGATGGAGAAGGGATGGACAGCAGGACTTGCTCTCCAAGTACCTGTGGACATCCCTCTGGCCCCAGATGCTGTACAGACATCCCTGAAGAGAACTTTCTGCATGCCAACTTTCCTGTGCTGTACTCTTGCGTTGGAATGCCCAATTGTTTTCCCAAAAGTACAGTAAATTTCCCAGGAGCAGGTGTGCTCAGGATTGCACTGTCCCAGCTGGTTCTTGGGTTCTGTGAGTTGGGGCTTGCTGTTTCGGGTTAGCCATCGCTTAGGAAAATCCCATGTAAATCCAGGACTCAGAAGTCGTTTATTCCACTGCTAATTTATGACAGTGTTTTTCATCCTGATCTTAAAGAAAATCCATCCTCACATTGAAGCTAAAAGCAAATCCCCGGCAAGATTAGGTTAGCCTAGAAAAACTCAGCCCACAAGCAATTACCCAGCACTTCCGAGGTGTTTTGTCTCCTGCAAAGGAAATCAAAATCCCCAACCAACAATTCGTGGGAAGAAGTGTCTCCAATACGAGAACAAGATGCGTGTTGTGTCCTTTCTTTAATCAAGTTAATGGTCATCATTTTACATGCTAATGTCTCCTCCGTGGTCCATCAGCCGTGCAGCTGCAGCCGCCTGCAATCCGCCGTGTTTCACCTAAGAGACTCAATTACTGCTCGGCTCGGCTCGGGCTGACGCGGAGCATTGCAGAGCAGCCCCCTCTGGCGCTGCGGCCGCATCGGAGCTTCCTCTGGCATTGTCTGGGCCAGGAGAAGCATCCCGAGGGTTCGGGTAGAAAAACAAGGAGCAGAACAGAAGAACAGCTCGTGTTCTGCTTCACTGGGTTACCCAGGAAGGCTTGGGAATGGCAGGATGCTGTGGGGCACTGGGGTACCCTGACTGAGGGGCCAAGATCACTCTCCGAGGTGTTGTCCCAAAATACAGAAGCTGTGGCCAGTGCTATTCCCATTGCCATCTAGTGGCATTCACTCACAGATACTTCTATACTTTTTTTTTCACCCAATCCAAAATAATCGATAATAAAATAACCAAACCCAAATATTCCGTGTTTTTCCCCATAATCTTTGCACTCGATGGTGGTGCCGTGCTTGAAGGTGCCAAGAGAAGGCAAAGCAGAGGTGAGCAGTGACACAAGGCATGCACCAGTTCTCTGTATTTGTTACCAGGGGGTCACTTCCACCTTCACCGAGGGGAGAGGCACCCACCCCCCATGCGGATAACCCTGCAGCAGACTCGATTGCTGGCTGGAGCATCCTCCCAGACAGCCCCTCCTGCAGGACAAGGGGCAGAGGAGGGGCCGTGCCCCAGAACGCCCAATCCCGTCAGGAGTGGATGGATGCAGCACCCTGACGGCAGCTCGCTATCTTCAAGGGCTGAGAGATAAGGGGGCTGTCAGGGAAAAGCCGGGCCAGAGAGATAAGAGAGCTTATTCCATTCAATTATTGGGCAGATAAGGAAGCACAGGCAAGCCCGGCTCTCCTAATTCATCCCAGCCAGCCTCAGAGTGCCGGTCCCCTCCCCACGAGCCATCCCCAGGCGGCTGCGGAGGCACTGCCCAAGGGCTGGGAATGCCCGCTGCAGGCACAGCCAGCTGCCCTGCTCAGCCCCTCTGGAGATGGTACAAGCTCAGGACTGCTCGGGCTCGTATTTCCTTTGAAATATGGCCCTGGCATTTCTCACAACCTTTGCACAAAGGTTAGGAGGGAGCGTGATGAGATTTGCTTGATGACAGGGAGTTGGGATGTGCTGTCGGCCGGGATGATGGAGCACTCTCTGGGGAAGCAGTGGCTTGCTTGTGGTTTGGAGGGCTGGTGAAGACATGAGGAGTGTGGAGACCCCAGCAGAAGACACAACCCGCTCCCAGGAGGGTTGGGGACGGGAGTCTGCAGCCCCCTGTGCTGTTTGAGGGTGTTTGGAGTGCCATGTGTCCAAACAAAGATGGAATGGGTGGCCAAAATGTGGTGACCAGGACAGGAGAAGTGCAGGATTCAAGGGGGGGAAAGTGGTGCTGGGAAAGGCCACTCACACAGGGAAGCAGCATCAGCTTTTGGGGGCAAACACCAGTCCCTGATACCTTCCTTGGTGAGAGGATCAAGCTCTGCTGGAGCCCCCCTTACCTCCCAGGGTGGGCAGGGCTGGGCCAGTACCAAGGAAGGAGCAGCACGTAGGAAATGGCCTCTGTGGTTTCACCTGGGTGCCTCTAATTTACTTGCACAATTAATTTGAACCATAAATCTGCAGCTGCAGTTACTGTGCACACAGGACTGGAGATGGGTATTAAAGTCTTTCCTGTCTCCCTGACTGGTGGCCATCACTGGTTCTGGTGCATGCAGGCAAGGATAGAGCCAGGCCCTGTCCTTGTCTGGCTCTTCCTGCCCAGTTGGTGGCTGGTAAAGCTCATTCCTCATGGCACCTTCCCTGTGGCACATGGAGCCAACTGCACATAGACCCCAAAATGGATCCTGTGCTCGCTGGCATTGCCCTTCCTGCAACGGGATGAGTGATGGGATGGTGATGCAGTTTGCAGAAGGTGCCTGTTCAATTTCCCTAGTCCAGGACCTGGATCAAATTCCTGCCTGGGAAAAGACTTCAGTTAGCTCTGCCTCACTGTCAGCTGCAGGAATGGGAGCAAATGCACCCTGAACTCCCCCAAAGTGTGGCTGGGCTGATGGGGAGGCAGAGCTGTGCTTGAGCCAGGGCAGCTCCATGCTTTGGGGAAACTTCCTCAGATTTTTAATTATCACAGGCAATTAAGACTTTAAATCTGCCAGGCTCCAGCTGCCACAGCTGGCGCAGCTCCAGCGGCAACGCCGTCCTCTCCAAAGGCAGTGTGGGGATGCTGGACATGGGTGAGGAGCTCCAGGAGAGGGGCTTGTCACCAAAGCCAGTGACAGAATCAAGGTCATGCTCCCTGTGGGGGCACATCAGCAGCACCCAGAGCTGGGTGAGCAGCTGGGGGCTGCTGGGATTCTCTCAAGAGCTGCTGGGACACCTGCGAGAGGAGTACCTTGAAAATGCTGACGATGCAGTGAAAAGTCAAGTGTTTCCCGGAAGGCAGATGAATGAGGAGTGAAACCCAGGGCTGCATTAAAAACATCTCCAGGTACAGAGGTGAGAGAAGTGGCTGGGAAATGAGAGCCTGGCTGAGGAGAGGTGGGTACAAAGGAGAGGAAGGCAGAGGGGGAACATTCAGCCAGGTGAGGATGGATAAACAGACACAGCCCCCAGGGAACCCCCTGGGGACCATGAGGCTCTGGCTGTTCCACAAAGCCATCTGGAGAGCCCTGGAGAAGATGTGGCAGCACAGAACCAAGCTCTTAATACACAGAAATATCATGAAGTGCTCTGTGTTCCACTGCAGCAGCTTTTCTCTTTCCATGGTGGAAATTTATTCCACAGCTGATACAGGGAAAGCCGATACAGCCGTGACACGCTCGCAGGGGCACGTCTCCCCACGGCTGCCTTCTGACTTATCACAAATAAATATTGCTGCAGAACACAGGGGAAGTGTAAGTTCGACCTCATCTGGTGTCCCACTATGTAATTAGTGAGTGTAGATCAACTGGAGCCTGAAAGATGGGATAGAGAAACCAGAGGATCTCACTCGACAAAACAGAAAACGAGGAGCCTCACCCAATGAATGAGCTCTCTCTAAATATAACCAGGGCTGCAAAATTGTGTCAGGGAATAATTCATATGCAGAAATAGCTCTAAAACTAAGTGGAAGCATGAGAGCTGAATAGAGCAAACCCCAAGGAGCCGTAAGGAAACAGCACAAATTTGGTGGAAGTGTGGGGGCAATCCAGGAGCTTCCATGATTGTAATCCATGATTAGAAGTATCCTGAGACAGTTCCTGTATGCCCAACCTCCCTTTCTCCCCTCCTGAGCCCCGGGCTCCTCATGCTGGCAGCACAGAGGTGATTAATTCCCACAGCTCCTGACACTGCCTTGTGCCAGCACCAGCACCCTCAGCACTTTGGGACTATTCTGGACACTTAATTTAATATGCTGTGATTGGATTTGATTAAAAGCTATTGATTGGGAGGACAGGGGCTGGTAAAATTGTGGCCATTTGTCAGTGGCCGGGCAGTGAAATCTCTGGGCTAATAAATCAAGGCTGGCGCTGTTGGTGCACAGCGATTGCAGTGCAGGACATGGTCAGGCTCCTTCCCCTGGCACCAGGGATGGACTAATCCCACTAAAAATTATGAATGTTTCCAACACGGAGTTGCCTTTAGGGGAAAGCTGTGATGCTGGAAGGTGAGTGCTGAGGTACCCAAGGCCAGAGGTGGTGTACCCTGTGCTCCCCACTCCTGGATGCAGACAGGATGCCCAGTGCAAGGCAGCAATTTCAGAGGCCAGCACAGCCCATATTCAGGGAAGATCCTTGCCTTTTCCTTCTCTTGGACAAGAGGTGTTGCTCCAATGCACTCTGGAAATGGCTGGGATGGAGGAAGCTGCTGCACATCCCATAACATGCTCCAGCATCTCCCAGGGGATGCTATTGCCTCCTCCACAAGCTGCTCCCAGCATGCAGGACTGGAGCACCCACCAGCCATGGCTATGGCTGCCACTTTGATTTAGAGGCACTGTCCATGGGCAGCTCCTTCAGCAGCTGTGACACACAGGAAAATTACAGAACGACACTCTCCAGCTCTTTAGCAGCGTATTGACACAACGGGGACCGGAATGATGAGATGTGAGACTTCTGATGTGTCTGTATTATTCCCAGCACGCTATCACAGCCCCCAGAATGGGGATGTCAAATGGCTTCCTCCGAGCATTTTGTGTGTCTTTAAAAATGAAATGGGCTGTGCTGATGCCTTCAGATGTCTAATGGGTGATGCGAGTGTAAAAGTGCCACTTCATGCTTTGAGATGTCACTACAGTAAATCAATCCTATTTTCACTGCTTTTATAAGCTGCAAATATTTTCTCAGGGCTGCTGAGGAGGGAGGGGCGCAGGAGCCAGGAACTGTTGGCAAAGACGAGCACGGCCAGGTCAGCTTCATGATCCAGCTTGGCTGGTTCTTCATCCCATAAGGGATGTGTGAGAGGCAGTGGCTGTGAGCCCTCAGCTCTTGCCTGGGCTGCTCGGCATCCTGGGGGGTTGGGAGATGTGGTGTCACCATTATCTCCTGCCTTGCCTGGCCTTCTGCACCACCCTGCGAGACCGCCCTCTGTGTATCTCTTCTAAGTCCTTTGTAATCGCTGACACGGAGCCAGGGGAAGCTTGACAGGTCGGAGCTGTATTAAAAATGATCTATGATAATAAAAGGGGAGGAAAAGAGGCTGCTGCCTTCCAAGGAGTCTGAAGGCGTGAAAGATTAGCAGTGTTGCTGTGTTGCACACGCGCTGTTCGGTTTGGGGAGAAACCTTCTGTGCTTGGGATTCCTCTGTGCAGGTGGTTGGTGGCATAAGTAACTGCCAGGACCTGGCACCTGGTGAGTTGAGCAGCAGGATGGTGATGTACATGGGGTCCCTGAGTGTCACCCTGAGTGCTGGAGCTGTGGGACCCCAGAGGCCCCAGGAGCTGACTCCAAAGGTTGAGGGAATGGGGAACTTCTGGAAGGGCTCAAGGAGAGCACCAGGTGGTTTTGCCAAGGGGAAAGCTGCAGATGAGGCCAATGGCCTGGTCTGGATGAGAGGAGTGCAGGAGGATCCCCCACTCCTTAACTCCTCAAGAGCCACACCTGTGGCTGCTCTGCAGGGATTTACACGTCTCGGTGACTAATGCAGTCATAATCAAAATGGACCATAATCATTACAGCAGCAAAGCAATCCCTGCGTTCTCCTATTTACTAATCTTCAACTTCTCCTTGTGACCTTTACTTCAAAATGTTTCAATATAAATAATGCACTTCTGTGAATATATTCTTCTGATTATTTCCCAAAGCTCTGATTCTCCATGTGCGACGGTCCCTGAAGTGGTAATTTGTTCTCCTTCCTGGTAATTGCAATTTTAGAAATAGCTTTTCCAAATGCTCCCAGCCTGAGATATTTTTTGATATCTTTCCTTCATTTTCCCCTCTGTAATAAAGCTGCTTCCTGGGATGGGGAGAGGGTCTAAGTCAGGGGGTGCCCCTGGGTGTGGGGGCTCTGGAGGTGCCTCTTATCACTGATCAAGAGGTTTGTGTTGCCCCAGGAGACTCCGTCTTTTCATTAGGCCCCTCCTAATCCATTAGAACATTAGTTAGGAGTCAATTTATTAATCTCAGATTAACTCTTACTAATTCCAGTTGCACTGAAATTTGGTTACTGGGGCATGGGTCTGTTCAGACAGAAGAGAGCCTGGCAGGAGAGATGGCAGTGGGAGAGCTGAGCAGGGACCTGCCCTTCCAGCAGCTCATCTTTGAGGCACCTGTCCCAGATACACAACAGTCTGGGAATTAATCAAGTGCTTATTTCCAAACAGCAAAGGGATTTGGACTCTGGATCCAGGCAGAGTGGGGCAACAGGGGAGTAGGACCCCTCAGGTGGCCTCGTGCCCAGGGTCACTCCCACCAGAAGCAGCTCCCCAGCTCGGGCACATTGCCTGCAGATGAAGCACTTGCAGCAGCCAAGGTCTTCACAATTGGAAGGACAGGGGGGCTCTGGCGTGGGCCCCTTCTCCCAAGGGAGATGCCATGGCATGGCCAGGTCTCCTTTTGGCAAAGCCACAGCTCCCAGCTCTAACCTTGTGCAGCCAGTTCAAAGAAATTGTTCATGATGAATTTAAGCTGAAGGTTAAGAGCCAACATAAGCTAGAAAGTCAATGACTAATCTATTAAGCTTCCCAGTAACTTAATTTACATGTTTTTAATGATTGCTTCCTACCTGGGCACTCTGAGAACTAATTGGACTTGAATCGTTAAGTGCATTCAGAGGTGGACTCAAATTAACAAGCACCATTCATGTCTGCTTTTAAATGCAAGAGAGAATCAGTGCTGGCTCTGGAGGCTGCCAGACTCCTCATTGCTATGCAGCCACGGCTGCACTCCCTGGGCTGGGGGTGTCTGCTCTCCAAATAACCAGCTCTGCCATTAAGGAATTAAAACCTCGATTAAGGGCTTGATGCACTTCTTGGAAACTGAGTTTTTCATCCATTGAAAGAGAAAATCTTGCCCCAGAGTTCAAATGGGGCCTGGGCCAAGCATTGCTTCCAGATAGTCAGTGGTGTTCTCAGAATTGAGGGGCTGGGGAGGCTGGCTCAGTGGTTTCTCCACTGCTGGGTCATGAGCTGGATTCCCTCCTCCTTTTTCTCCACTTCGCCAGCTAAACTGCAGATTTCATCAGCACTGGTGCCTGTCTCACTTTTCCCTCACAGAAAACATGGATCTCAGCCTTAGCAGGTTAGTGGGATCCCAGCCATGCCAGCATCCAGCTCCTCTCTCCATCACTGTGCCTTCCCAGAGGATGGAGGAGGCCAGGAGGAAGGGGGGACCTGGGCTCAGCAAGGGGTGCCCCCAGGAATGGGGTCATTACAACACCCCATCATGCTGAATTTGCCAGGAACTTCTACCAGAGAAACAGCTGAGATGTTTCTGCACAGGCAAAGGGAAGCTCCTGCTCGAGGGAAAGCTGCCTGGCCAGAAGGGAGGGAACGTGGCTGGAATGAAAAGCACCTACTTAAGAGATAACCTGAAAGCCCTTTTAATGTAATGTAATGGCAAAAGGCAAAATGAGGCTTCAAGAAGCGGTGCTGGTTCCCCACTTAAGGCAAGGATGAACACTTTGCTTGGATTGGTCCACAAAAGGGAAAAAATACCATTGTGGTATTTATTTCCCTGAGAAGCCCAGCATCTTTGCTGGCACTGTGGAATATAAAACAAATTCACCCAGCATCATTTGTGTCGGCTGGTTTTGGGCAAAGAGGAGCTGCAGCTGTGGGGGACTTGGCCCCTGTGGAATGGCTGGGGGTTGGAGCCAGCTCTGCCACCCTTACTGTTTGTGGCACCCAGCTCTGTCACCTCTTGCTCCAGCAAGGGACTGACTGCACCAAAGCATCAGCATCAGAATGAAACCGAGGATTGCACAGTTTGCCATCAGCTAATAGCTGAGCAAACACAACACAACGCTGGTACTGGGGAAGATGCTTTCCCCTGAAGAACAGTTCTTTTAATGAGGCTCATCATAATGCTCATTAATTTGTGTACATCTGGATGTTCAGGTTGGCAAATGCGGAGGCAAATATCTTTGTATTGTGTTGAGTCACACAATTGCTTCGCTGCTCCTTCTCAGCCTCATGTGGGTCAAGGAATATTTGCTTTACTGAGAAATAACTGATCCTGGGGCCTCCTGACAGTGCACTGGACTGGGCAGAGACAGAACTGTGGGGTCCTGCACCCTCACTGCTGCCTCCCCTCCCCTCTTACCCCATTGAACACACCCCAGTATTCCCTTTCTGAGCAGTGAGATTTGCAGCTCAGCTCTGCAGCAGGAACGCAGTTTTTCCCCCTTTGTAGGAGCTTCCTTTCCATCTGTGCCACAGGCAAGGTCCTTGGCTGTGTTCCTGGGGGACACCCTGGCAATGCCCCCACCATGCTGCACCCCCCTGGGCCCTGGGTGCTCGGGGAAAGTGGATTCAGGGTGGATGGTCTCTCCCTGGCTCAGAAAGCAGGGAGAAGCCTCACTGCAACCTGCCAGGCTCCCCTCCAACACAAACACCGGAGAGAGCCGGCTTCCCTCGCCGTCCCTGGGGGCTGAGAGTTTCATCCTGGGCTTTTTCATTAGTGTTCGATGCTGGAGTTACACAGATGCTGCCTGCTCCCCCCACAATGGCAAGGAAATTATGCACCTGGGCCAGCAGCCAGGATGCCGAGGATTTATGCTTTTCAAGGTCTTTTATTAACTTGGCAACATATGGCTCTATCCTCAGAGCATCTCCTCCACCTCCGCCTCCTCCTCCTCCCCCTCCTGCTCCTCCTGCTCTTCCTTCTCCTCCCCAGAATGCTGGGGCTGGACTGGGGCTCTCCCTGGCTCCCTGTGCCCTTCATGCTGGTTTAGTTCATCCTTGGGGAAACAAGCCCTTTAGGATGGGTGGGATGATGGTAACAAAACGACATGAAACAGCGTTCTTATTAAAAGTGTATTTCAATTTCTTTCTCTTTCACAGATCAATCTTTAAAATGCCAGTAGTGAATATTTAAGACACTGAAAGCTGTTTTCTTTTTGGCATGTACCTGGATTTGAGTAGAGACCCTCCAGTGCCAGGACTGCCGGATGCTACAGTCGCTGTGTGCATATGAGCGCTTGGAAAGGGCTCCCGTTTCCTCACATGGCTTTTGTCTTTAAGAGTCAGGCAGCAGCCCCCTTCTCCCCAACTTTGCATCTATTGAAATGCAGGGATACCCTTGGAAATGCATCGTGGAGGCAGTGAGGCCATGGGCAAGGAAAGCCACCCTCGCCTCTAAAGGTTTGGGTGACTCCAGGAGCAAACCCAAGGGCTTGTGCAGGTGAAGGAGCAGGAAGGAGCACTGCCAGGGAAAGACTTTGCCAGAGGTTTTCCATTCATGATACATATATGAGGAATGTCTAATGATGCTGAACTTCAGCTAGCTGGAAGAATGTCATGCTGCTGCCTGGCTGCAGCTGTGTGTCTTCCCTCTCTCAGCTGAAACATGGCTGGGCTGCGTCCAGCCAAATCTCTCCTTGCCTGTGGGCAAACCCAAATGCCAGCAGCAATGCCAATCCTGCTGATGGGTGAGCTGACACCCACCAGGGCAGTACCTATCCCATGACATCCAGGGTATTCTAGTGACAGAAATGCCATCAGGAATGGAGGGGAAGTTGGGAGTTGCCACTTGCATGTTCATGAACACATCAAGTGCTGCAAAACGTGGCACAGTCCAATGTGGCATCCCACCGAGCCACCAGATCTTCCACACTCTCAGGAGAGCAGGCTCAGCTTTTTCCTTTGATCACCTGCACATTTTCCAGCCATCCTTTCCTGAAGCCACAGCCTTGAGCACTCAGACCTGCAGGATGAGTTCGTTTACCCGCGTGCCTCAAAGTGCGGAGCGTGAGGCTACAGTGGCATTCGAGTAGCGTCGAGTGCTTTCAAGAAGATTACACTCGCTGAAGTAGTAATTAATGTTTGTTTTATTATGTTCTGGGGAATGATCGTCCAACAAGATAATTCAAATAAAGCCGAGCATGTTCCGAGTGAGCACCGTTTAAAGGCTGATTCATTGCAAACTGGCCCATGCAAAGGACCAATAATTAAGAGAAAAGGCACAAGTAGGAGCATACTCACCATTTATCTGCCTTTTATGTAATTAAAATGATGGAAATTATGGCTTAATGAGTGGAAATTGGACGTGCTCTTGAGAGTTTTGCGTGTCTTATTTTCCTACAAGTGTTCGTTTCCAACAGTGTCCCTCCAGCCGTGTCCCTAGCCTGGGGGCACTGCAGGATTGCCAAGGGTCACTTGGGGACAGAAAGCTGGCAGTGATGGTGCTGACAGAGCTTCCACCTGCTGCACCCAAGGGTCTGCACCACTCTGGGTCAGGGAATGAGGACTGGGAATGAGGCTTGTGCCACACCATGGCCGAATACTCAGCACAAGCTCTGCTTCCCATGATTAACTCCTTCCTAATGTCTCATTAAATTACATACAGTGAAAGCACTCTGTCACATTATATGGTAAATAAACCTGACGAAGGCAGCACATCCAGCACTCTGAAAACCACCTGGTTTTATCCCACAGCTGAGAGGTACAACAGGGAAAGGCTGCTCTGCTGGGAAGGTGGGAGCTGGTGGTGACAGTGCCAGCAGAGCCCTGGTGGCTCCACATCACAGCCCGAGGCTCTGCAAACTGGTACGGCACGGTGTGCCGGATAAATGATGAGAAGAAAATTGTCCTCCATCTGTTGAAATAAATTCCACCACATTTGCTTCTCTCATTAGCTGTACAGGGGCGGAACATGGTATTAAGCCCACGGAGGCAGAGTGGGTTAATCGGGGTGCCAGCAGCTGCCAGCACGGCCACCCTGTGAGGACTCCCCACGCTGGCAGTGCCGGGTGGACCCACGCACGCCGGCTCCCACGCCAGGGGGTGACTTCCCACTTCAGCTCCTCGAGGGAGCATCTTCCACAAGATGGAGCCTGTGGGCAAACGATGTGCGACCGGGAGGACGCTGGACAGCGAGCGGCTCTGTCCGTCTGGCTGCTCCGGCACTCAGGGGTCTGTCCGTCCATCTGTCACCCAGGTGATGCCCACAGAGTGATGCAGAGTGGTCTGTCTGTCCATCTGTCCGTCTTCCATGTGGTGCCCTGAGAGCGATGCAGAGCTGTCTATCAGGTCTGTCTGTCTGTCCATCTGTCTGTCTCCCATGCGGTGCCAGGCAGTGATGGAGAGAGGGGACCAGGCAACCCTAAGGCTGAGGATTTAAGTCAGTGCCAGGCATGGTGACTTCTGCCTGCACTCAGAGGGCAGAGAAAGCTGCCCCACAGGAGTTTTGGGCTTCCCGTTCCTCCCATGGGATGCCAAAGCTGCCTCAGTTTCCTTCTCACTCCAGAGGCTGTGGCTGATGCAGGGGCTCTGGTTTGGGTGAGTTCACCTTTCTGTATCAACATCTTGCCACTTTGCCTGTTAATCCTAAGAGGGAAGTGCAAATCCAAGATGGATCAAAATAAATGCCAGAGCCCAAGGAGAAATGTCAGCAGCTGTCAGGGGGTGGCAGGAGTGGGTGGCTGGGTGCCCCAGGCAGGATCCCACATCCCAGCTCACCTTTCCAAAGGAAACCTCTCCCCGCACATGCTGAACTGGAGTGTCCTGGGAGAAAGGCTGGCACTTGCTTGAGGGGGTTCCCAGCCACCCCCCCCCCCCATTCCTGGGCTTTATCCTGCCTTCCCCTCCTGCTGGGAAACCTGAGGCAGAGGGAGACAGCTCCACTCAGCTCTGCTCTCCACGCCATTTCCACATTATGCTAATGCACAGCTGTTGAATCCTCCTTCCCAGTGTGAATTCCAGCAGGTCCTTCCTCCTAACTGGGAATTACTTCCATTTTCTGGGCTTTTTAAATTATCCAGCGCTTAGGAAAGTATCTCAGTGCATGGGCTGTGGCAGCCTGGTGAGGCTTGGCACAGGCAGGGCCCCGTGGCAGGTAATGCCAGGGACCTTTTGTCGATGCCAAGGACTTTTGGGGGAGAGGTTGAGGCCTGAGGAGTGGGTGAAGCTGACTGGAACATGAGACAGTTCTGGGTGGGTGAGGGGGCGGCGGCGCTAGGGGACAGCAGCAGTTCATTAATGCCAATAGAAATGGAAAGAGGATTTGGAGAGTGAGAAGGGACAGATCAGCAGTGACAGGGAATATGGAAACAGCCGACTTTTGTCAGCCTGAGGAAGTCAGTACAGAGTTACTGGAGAGGCAAAGAAGAGGGCTATGATATGAGGCACTGGGGACACCCAAGCTGGGGACAGCAGTGCCAGCACCACACCAGAGTTGATGAGACCCAGACCTGCTCTCCTGCCCATCATCCCTGAAATCAACCTGACCACACATACTAAAATGGCAATAAATTTCAGGGATTATGTCTCTCTGCTGCTCTTTGGAGAGGTCTTTGTTTGGATTTGAGGAGAATTCTTATTTGAACAATAGGTCAGATGTGAATTCACCTTGCCGCAGACACAGGAGCTCCAATCTGGGAGGCTTTTAGCCTTCTTGCAGAAAGAGAAAAAGAAGAAAATCCTTGCTGTCTAATTACACTGGTTACAGGCAATCAGCCTTGCAGCCATATTCTGATGACTTTTATTTGACACTGATTGATCACACTTTAATCGCCACCCGGGGCACAGGGAAAAACCCTTGTGAGCAGAGAAGTTTTGGAGAGTTACAGTGAGCAGGGACAGCTGCTGCAGGTCACAGCCAGTCCTATGCCTGGGAATTGCCTGCACAGAGCTTGGCTGAGAGCTGGGAATGTTCTGAAGGGAGTGGATCTCTGCCTGATCTGTGCCTGGCTCTGTGTCACAGCGCCTGCGGACAACAACTGCAGGCAACAACCCACAGGGAATGGAGCTTCCAAGGGGAAGAGGAGCAGTCAAACACACCTTTGAACATGTTCCAGTATCTTTTACTGCACTGTAGCACTCCTCCAGCTGATAGTGGAGCAGCTCTCACACAGAGAAGCGTGATGCCACTGATAAAAACCGATTAGGATTTTTAAGATAGAAAAGTGTATAAATTCTGAATGCAGACGCTGGATTTATCGCTGCAGAGAAGTGTTACACTCACAATCTGACCATCCTGTGCCTGCTCCCAGCATCTGCAGAGCTCAGCAGGGCCACAGCAACACTTCATGGGTCATCTCCACACTCCCTCCATGCCAGGCAGGAAAACCTCCCACTGCAAAAGAAATGGAAAAGTGTGATGAGGAATTCTTAAGTTCTGTGGAAATGCTGGTCTTTGTACACAGGGACAGTGTTGCAAACACTCGAGGACCTGTTTCAGAAATGGGCAGTTCAGCCCCCTGAGCCTTGGGAGAGGTCTGCATATCCGAAGCTGTTTCCCACATGCTGGTGGGAGTGCTGAGGGTGATTCTCTCATGTGGCTTCTGGCCACTGGCAGGGCAGCACAGTGATGGGTTGAGGGACAGCCCGGGCACCCTGGCCTGGCTGAGATGTGTGGGCAGCACCCAGGGGGAGCAGGGCATCCCAGTTTCATGGGATAAACCTGCAGGGAGGAGCTCAGCTGACACCAGAGCAGGTAGGCAAGAGCACCAGGATCTCCCAATGTGATAAAGGAAAATCCTCCCTCTACCATGATAAAGGAAAATCCTCCCTCTACCACAGCCAAAACACCACATTTTCAGACTTGTGTCATTCAAATGACAAAAGGAGACAACCCTCGTGCCTTACAGTAACTGTGCCCACAAATCTTCATCCGTAAATGCATTAAATAACTTTCAATGCAGCAATTGCTTGGGAACAAGTCCAAACATTTAAATACTGTGGCCAGGACATCACGGCTCAGACTCCTTGTGCCATGCTCCAGTGGAGGACTTGGAGCAGGCAATTGCTTCCTTCCATGGGAAGTGTCAGCAGGGTCAGGGCTGATGCATTGTAAATCAGTGCCTTGACAGAACAGCACCTTGTTTTAGTCAGCCGGCTCTTGTCAGGTTGAAACTCATCTATAATTCTAGCACTTTCTGCTGGGGAAGCAGCTCTCTGGGTGATAACAGAGAGCACCCAAACATGAAGAGCAAATCAAACCATGGACTGGAGCTATGGCATCACCACACTGGGAACCCAAGGATGAGGTGAATAAAAGTGTTTTCTTTCTCTCCTGAACATGTGGCCAGCTCTGAGGACTTACAAAAACCCCCATGTTTAGTGCTTCATTCTTGCCATCCCTGCACTGGCACAAGGCTCCATGCTGGCACAGGTGAGTTGGTGCCAGCACTGCCCTGTCCCTTCCAAGCCTTGCTGTCCCTCCCTGTTCAGTGGCACAGAAAAGCCAAAAGCCTGAAAAACTCAGACCAGACCACGATTATAAAACAAACACTCAGCATCCACATTCAACAGTCAATATTCAGCATCTCACCTTGGTCTTGTTGCAGTCCTACCTGGCTGGGACTGCCCACGTAGCTGTGCTCAGGCAAAGCTAACCTAGAAAAAGGATGGAAAAAAAGGGAGAATCTCAGCTTTGTATTTAACAAACAGCACATGATATGGCTGTGTCTTGTTTGCTTGGAGCCAAGCAAAACCCTGCTGCTCTGGAGCAAAACGGCGAGTTATTGAGGTGAGAAAATGCGTGGGCTTGAAGCTGACCCGAGACACCCCTCCCCTCCCGCCCACGGCTGGGTCCAGCCACCACAGGGACAGAGCAGCCCTGTAACGAGCTCACCAGAGCCATTCCTCAGCCTTAGGCAAGGAAAAAAGAGAGATGAAAAAAAAATAACCCAGAGAGAGAATTTAATTGTGAACTCCTGCTGGTGAAGGCGAAGCATAAACCAATAAATGGTAGAAATGTGTCTGATAAGCTCTGCGAGGTGAAGATGAGGAATGTGTTGGCTGCACGTGGGAGTATGTGGGATGATGAAAGGCTTTGGAAGTACCCACAGCAGGAGAAAGATCGTGGGGAACAATAAACAGGGTACTAAGCAAGGGTTTAGGGGAGCTTTAGGCTTTGGTTGTGGTGATGCTCTTGCCTTTCCCTGTGGGGGAGAAGACCCGGGAGAGACAGACTTTGCTTGCAGGGAAAACACAGCAAGAGGGATCTGAAAGTTCAGTGTGGAGCTGGAGGTATTGACAGAGGAGCCTTTGCTGATGCTGGCTGCAGGCACTGCCTGCCAGCAATGGGTGGGTTGTACTTACTACAAGTCAGGCTGAGTCTCTGAAGCTCTGCTGCTGCCCTGGATCCACTTGCACCCTGGCAAGGACTCCAGCCCTGGCTCCAGGAGGGAAAGCTGCTGGAGCTCTGCACTCCAGCATCCCCAGCATCCCCAGAAGGAGACCCTGTAATAATCAACCCACTTTAAAAGCAGTATCAAGTACTTTTGGTTATCTGCAGCTGGGAACACACCCAGCTTCAGATATTCCAGTCTATGTAATTGAATTATTTAGGGGCTGGCATGGCGTGATGAAATAGGCTTTCTTCCTATTTTTAGGTTTCCATCTACAGGGCTGGAAATTACAGCCATTAAAATGTTCTATTAGTAATGATATATAAAGGGGAAAAAACTGATCAGACTTTTCTAGTGCACATAGAGCATTAGGATATCATTAATTTTAATGATAGAGCCCCAAATTACAAAGCTATTACAGTCATACTTGAAGTTTCTGGAAAAAAAAAGAGAGAATCAGTCTAAATTGTTGTTAATGAGTAAAAAAATATTTAAATCATATTTAACAGACCTTACAATTATGGCTGATGTCTCTGTGGGCTGATGATGGCTTAGACTGGGGTTGTTCCCTGATGCTGACAAAACAAATGTCTGGTACAACAGTGAAAGGAGTCCAGGAAGATTTGCTGGGGTGTTCTGGAGGGGAATGGAGAGAGGCTGCGTTCCTTGAAGAGCTGCTTTTGGTCTTTTATTCCTACCACTAAGCCCTTGTTACAGGATTCCTGCTGCCTGGAGGAGGTTTCCAACTCCATCAGCTGCTGAGTGAAAAAAAAATTCCCAGCCGTGTGCACTGTGAAGTAGTAGCAACTTAATGGCCCTTGGAGGGCTGGAGATTTTCATCTTGGTTTTTCTTTAAAAAATATATGACTGAGGAACAAAGTCCTTTGGGAAAATGGATGGGGGAAAAGAAGAAAGTTGGAAAGAGGAACCCTCGAGATGCTTTGTGCTCCCTGACCCTCTGGTGTGAGGGGAAAGGATTCAGCACCCGGAAAGCAGCTGGGATTTCCCTGACCTGCAAGCCCAGGGGAACTGGATCCTGGATTTACTGAGGCATGCTTGCAATAATTCAAAAAGCATCCCCTGGCCTGGTAGCAGTGACACAGCCGAGTCTCTCCAGAGCAAAGCTGTGACCCAGGGACAATTTACTGCCTTGTCCTTGACAGCTCCGGTCATCTCTAAGTCACCAAACCCTTGACTTCCTCATGGAAAGAAGAAAAAGCTTTTTTCCAAAGGAAAAGCCCTCTCTGCTGAACTTCCCACTGCTCCTGTTTGCTGGCAGCTCTCCCAAAGCCCCCAGAAACATTTGAACAGAACACCTGCAATAACTGCACAGACTCATAATGCTCTGGGTGACATTAAAGCTATTTTCCAGGTTCCTGCTACTTGAGACACTGCAATAGAAGGGTCAAAAACTTCTCAAATTCATTAGGCCTCAAAATAGCTGCCTCGTTAAGCACGGCGGAGACGGCCGATAACGGGAGGCGAAGCAGAGCGCCCCGGAGATTGGATGTGCACACCAGGCTGATAAATGGCTTCTCTGTGGCTATTCCAGAGCCTGCAAGGGGAAAAATGCCATCCCACGGATGAACAGGTCTGGAGTTTAGTATGACAACTCTTGGAGCTGCCTTGGCTGGAATGAAACATCTCTGCCTTTGGCTTGAGGCAGCAATGTGACCTTCGGGAAAGGGGCTGCAGGAAAGCAGCCAGAGGCCAGGAGGGATCTGCCTGGGGTGCAGAGCCTCTCCATCCTTCCTCAGGTGCATTAAAGCAGCACCTGCCCTGGTGCCTTTGCCTTGGATGGCTGTGATCTCTGCACAAGGGCTGTACCTGCATCTCTCTCATAGGTCTAAATAATCTTATGTGTCAATCTGACCTCTGCAGCATCTGGGGAGGAACAGCCTCGTGTCCTGCACCCCCAAAGACTTTCCACTGATCTCAGCTTGGTCAGCACAGTTGCAGATCTCAGTACAGCAGGGCACTGAACTGCTATCCCCCTCCTGATGGATCAGAGGGAGGATGAAGACAGAGGGTTTTCTCTGACCAGGGTAATAGAGTCAGCAATTCCACTTGGATAAGCACATGGATTTTATGTCGTCCCTGCGCAGCACTGAACAAAACATGCTGGTGGCAGAAGATGCACAGCGTTCTTTGCAGAACAGTATTCCCTGCATGGCAGCTTGCTGTTTGAGAAGAAAGCACTCAAACACTTTGGAAAATAGGAAGATCCCAAAGCTGAATTTTAGAGTGCTCATCTTGCAGCTCCCAAGTTCATTACCAGCAGCAGCAAGTGCTGGGTGGCACTGGTCCAAGCAGTGCTTAGCACGCACATCACTTGGAGAGGACCCACAGTCCCAGAGTAGCTGGAGGTGTTACTCAGGTCCTAAAAGTTCAGCTTCTGTCAGATTTTTTAATGTTGGTGTTCATTTCATTTTCTTTTTAACCCCAAGACTGGCACCAGCTTCATTTTCAGACTCACCCTGTCCTTGCGAGGCAGCTGAGGCTGGAGGTTCCATTGTCCCTCACAATCCTGAGGTTCTTCCTTGGGCTCTGCCAACAAGATTTCCCCCACTTGTCCTCATTTCACAACAACTAGGTGTTTTCCAGCTTTTGAAAAGCATAAACTGAGATAAACACCCCTCACCCATGCACATCCTTCTTGTGATGCTTCTCCTGCTGCTCCTGCTGTTCAGTGGTTTGGGCATCTCCTTTGGAGAGTGCTTGGAAAAAGAAATACCTTTTAATGAGAGAGCTGAGGGAAAAGATGATGCTCTGGGCGATGCACATGGGAGAGCTGCCTGGCTCTTGAGGGGCTCTCCAGCCAGTCAGGGGGAGTGATCAGGGACAAAGCCTGCCCTCCTGGGGTGGGTGCAGTGGGCAGGTGGGGAGGAGTGAGTGGGAAGCCAGGGAGACTTTGGGGTTCTTCTCTCAGCTGCGCTGAGGCTTGCCTGGCTGAAGGCTGGCAAAGGGATTGGAGTCACCTGGCAGCGAGGTTTTCTATTCAGTTCTCCCTAATTTTGCACAGCCCATGCTCCCGCTGTCTGCAGCCATCCCTCCGAGTCGAAACACCTCCCCCCCGCATCCTTCCCCGCGGTGCTGCGTGACCTCCCGGCAGCGTCCTTGTCAGGGAGGGAAGCGTTCAGGCTCTTCCTGCCCTTGCCTCTGCTGAAATTCAGGTGAAAGCTGATTTTGGCCGCAGGGCACACCCTGGCTCGGCCTGTCCTGCCCTGCCTCTCCTGGGAGCCGAGGGGCATCAGTCCCAGCAGCCACAGCCGAGCATGTGGCTCAGGAGTTCAGCCCAAACCTGCTCTGGTTCACCATGAGAGTGCCACGATACCTGCAAATTCGGGCTGAGCTTTGGCAAATCTATTTGCTTGATCAGATTTATGTAGCAATTCCAGGACGAGGTGAATAATGAAAATGACTCATGAATATTTCATTCTTATAAATCACATAATTCATATCTATTCACAAATATTTGCTTTGCCTTATAAACTGGATGAATAATTTACAGAAATACGGAGCAACTATTTTAAAGGAAATATGAAATCCATTGACTACATTAATCAACAAATATTATTCAACTTTTACAGGTTCAGCTTGCTGACAGGCACATTCTCTGTTTATGAGAGGAGCTGGAACAGCAGATGACATTTCCCATATTAAAATACATGGAGATGGAGCTCAGTTATCCCCATGTGAAGGTATTTCCACGCTTACCTGTTCAGTCTTGGCCATGGCAGTCAGGGCAGGAGCCCCAGATTTGTGTTACCACAGGGCCTCTTTGAGGGGAGAGAGGTATAGGAGGGTAAAATAAGTGCTTATTGATCCCACTTTTTCTTGGCTGGCAGCTCTGACAATAAGTAGTAAATAAACAGTTAATTTTTTCTAATTTTTACAGTAATTCCCTCAATTATTGAGCTTTTTTAAAAAAACCAGCTGCTTAAACAGAGTATTAAGTGACTGCATTAATCCACCTGTATTTGGATGATAAAGTGATTAATCTGACTCATTTAAATACTGTGATAGTTTGGTGATGAATGTCCTGATGGCAAAAAGGGCTCGATGGCCAGGCAGGCACAGGGGATGCATGGGAACAGGCACAGCCTCCATCCCAGAAAGGTCACCTTGACCACTCCAAATTCATCATCAAACAGCACCATGGCAGTGGCTCACAGCATTCCTATTCTTCACCTCAGATGCTTGATCCTGGGGAACTCTCCTGAGCTGGAAGCAGAGGGGATGGCCAGTGCCAGAGGCACCTCACATCAACACATCACAACCACGCTGGAGATGCTGTGGAGCAAGACAGTGCATCAGGGACAGGGCAGGAGCCAAGGGTACAAGGACATTGTCACCTCATGTTTCTGCAATCCAGACACCAAAGCATCTGGGGGAAGCCAGTGCCTGTGGAATTGCAAGGAAAATCATGGGGAAACTTGGCAGATGAGCTCTGGAGGGCAAAGCACCCTCTGCCCCCTGAAGGTGCCACTCACTGCTCCGTGGGGAGTCTAAGTGCCTGAGATACTTGGTGGCCACCCCGGTGTGGGAAAACCAGGCTTTCACATGGGAAACAGGGAAGAGCAAAGAAAGGGCCTGGTCTGCTGCTTTCTCCTCACCTTTGCAATGCAGTAACAGGGTGAGGAGGGATGGGCCAGCTCTGTGATTCCTAAATTAAGCAGCCCCTAAGAGCCCCCCAGCCTGAGCTAAGCAGGAATGGGGTACAGATGTCTGTGTTCCAGCTGGATCCCTGAGGAGTGGGGCCAAGGCCAGCATTTCATGCTGGTTTCTGCACCCCAAAGCAAGCAAAACTCAACATCCTTTTTAGTATTCCCACCACTGGCAGCCTGTCTTCCAAACTATCCATCTGTAACATTTGTAGGGCTATTAAGAGGGAAATACAATTTCATAGTCACAGATAAGAGATTAGACAGATCAATTCCTCCCTGCCACACGGGCTGGGAGAGAAAGCTCAATTCCAATTGCAGTGGAGGTTTTTGTTCTCCTGGTTTATTGAGCTGTGGGTCCTGCCACCAACTTTCCTGGTTGTTTCCTCATTAAGATCACCACATTCATGACTGATAAGACAGCGAGACGTGCAGTCAGGAGGGACCTGGCTGTGGGGAATCCTTTGGGATGAAGGAGGCAGAGCCCACCTCAGCAGCCATCCATCTCCCGCTTTGAGGCAGCTGTGCCTGCTTCCCATGCCCACTTTCCCATCTCTGGGGCTTGAGCTGGGGATGATTCCGCCCCCCAGAGGGTTGGGGCTGCCCGATGGAGCCTGTTTGGGCACGGGGAGCACGCGGTGTGCTGGCACGAGGCACGTGGTGAGCCGCGGCGGGGAGCCGAGGGGACTGTCACCGTACGTGTCACACTGTGCTAGGCTGCGAGACGAGAGGCTGTCAAAATATTTAGCGGCAGAGAAACTGAAACCTCTCCATCGAGGATGGCGAATTACACACAAACAGCTCTCAAAAAAACCTCCAGTGTTTGTGGAAAGGGCTGGCAGAGGTGGGCAGAGCCTGGCGTGACCCACAGCCAGCCAGGGACGGTTGCTCTCCAAGGTGCTCAGTTTGGGTATAGACACCAGCAGTGGCTTTGGGGCAGAGCAGCTTATGCACAGTTCTTTGGAGGGTGATGGGCTTGGCCAGTTGGTGGTGTGGCTCCAGCACCCATAAAAAACCTCTGGCTTCTCCCAGCACCTTTGGCAAAGGCAGCTCCCGCAGCAGTCAGGGGAGTGGGTGATCCGGGTGCAAGGGGGGAAAGTAGAGCCAGTCCAGAAAGGCTGGGAAAAGGACAGGGACACTGCAAGGGGAGCTGTAGGGTGGTGAAAGGGCACCAGTCTCCCAGGACCTGAGTCATCCCAAGGCACTGTGTGCTCCTCACACCTGCACACGGCAGCTCCGTTCCGGAGAACCCTGAATTATTTATAGCTTGTTATCATCCCCCAGGTATTATTTGTGTAACCATTAGTTTCTGTAAAGTGTATGAAAGAAGCTGTAAAACATCAAGAATCTCCTCACTTCACCTGGGAGTTGATTATTTTCTTGCCTGATTTACCAAGCTTCAGCTCAACAACTTTAACCCTTTGTGACAGAGGCGTGCAAGCGCTTCAGCACCTTGTCAGCTCTCAGCTGCTTCTCCAAGCAAATCCTGGATCTTTGACTCCATGCACAGGGCAGTGTGGGACCCCCTGGTACCAGTGCTGCCAGTGAGGGGAGAGCAGGAAGCTCCTGTGATGGAAGAGTTTATCCAAGCAGGAGCAGCTCTTGACTGAAAAACTGTGGCTCTTCTCTGGATAAATACGTTTTTTAAAATAATGATTTATTCAACAGCATAATGAATTCAGTGCCTTTTAAATGTGACAGTGGATAAAATACATCGGCCTTCTGCAGGCGTAAATGTCATCTGGAAAGATCAGGCTTTCTCTTCCCTCCCCCGTGCTCGTGGGCAGTTCTTCAATCCACTGCTCCTTTTCCAGGTGCTGAGGGCAGAGCAGGACTGGTGTGGCCGTGGGGAACAGCATCTCCACACCCTTACATCCCTGAATCCTTGTACCCTCACATCCCCACACCCCACGGCATCCCTGCCCAAGCCTGACAATGGGGAATCCGGGGAGAAGGATGTGGGGGGTGAAAGACCCCACAAAGCTCAGGGGGTTGCCAGGGAGATTAAGGCCTTGTAGGGGGTTTCAGAAGATGGCAATGTGTTTCTCTTCATGCCCAAGTCAGCAAAACCAAACAGAATTACACTTCAGTGTACGTAGAGAGCAAACCAAAAAATAAAATAGAAATGACAGAGCTGACTAGCAAATAGCCCTGAAACTCACTTAGTACTGACGAGACAAGGGGCTTGGACAAGGCTTGAGAAATAACTCTATAAAGTGAGCACTTTAGAAACCAAATAAACTGTTCCAGAGACACAAAACAATTACCCCAAGCAAGCTCATATCGATTTCAGGCACCAAGCCAAACTAACAGCATGCAGGCCCTCATGCCAGCAGTGCCCACTCGGCACCCGCTGGCCCCAGCAGCTTCCCTACCACATTCTGTGGGAGAGAGCAGCCTAAAACCTGAGGAGAAGACAGGTGACAGCAGCAGGAGACAGGGGCAAAATAGAAACTACAGGAGAAAGCAATGAGATACAGAAAATACAGAGAAAACTGTAGAAGCAGCAGCATAAACATCACCAGGCACTGCCCAGTGATGCTGATAAAGCAGAGAGGAGTCCCCACCTCTGACACCCCCAAATATGACCTTTTGGGGTGTTATTTCTCATGCAGGCACTATTCCCACAGAGGTTTGTACATTTTCCTCCTTCTCAAGCTGTTTTTCTTCTCCTCTTGCTGCCAGGGCTGATGTTGGCATTTTTGCAAGGATGATTTTTCTGCCATCCCTTGTGGTTCTTCTTTTGTCATCATCAAGTCCCATGTTGATCCCCTCCTTGCTCTGCAAGGGGCTCTGTGCTCAACTTACCCACTGGAAATTGCTGAAAAACTGCTGGAAATAGAAAGCTGATCAAGAAATGTGGAAAAAACCCCAACTTTTCCTCTGAAATAATCTAACTGATTTGATTAATAACCATTGGCCATCCCAGGGCTGCAGGGCAGAGTCTGGCCATCCCCACCCATCATCCAGCTGGCCAGAAAGCTTCTCCCTCAGTCAGAGCTCCAGAAAGCAGCCTTTCCCTCCCTTGGAGGATCGAGGAGCCTTTGGAAACGCACACCAAAGGCACAAAACCAGCAGGAAAAATTCTCCAGTCTCCATGCAGGTGGGTTTGGGAGAGGGGAGCAAATAGGGAAACAGCACATCGGGCAAAGCTGCTGGCACTGCAGACCTGGCTGAAAACAAAAATAGCATAAAGCCTCAATTTTCAGCTTTTAGTGCCAAGGGAGAGGCATGGAAAGTGGGATGTTCACAGGCATCTCAGCTGTTCCCCACCATGGCAGGGAGGGGATGCCCTTGGCACAGTGGGCATCGCTCCCTGGGAAGTGCATCCGCGCTGCCCGCCGAGCAGCTGCCCTGCCAAAAGCAGCAGCTGGTACACGGTAAAAAAACAAGAAAAAAACCCCCACATTAAAATGTTTTTCTTTCAGATTATTGAAGCAACTGTAGCAAAAACTTCACATTTAATATGCGTGACCTGCTCTGTGCTCTCCACTAGAATAAATTGGTGGAACATCCTGCACAGCCAAAGCATCAGGGGGTGGGGCCAGCTGTAAATGCCAGGGGAAAAAACTCCAAGTGAAGTCAGCAGATAAAACATGGACCAATATTCTCATCTTGGCCAACAGACTTTCGATTGGAAACCTGAACATGGAGAACAGAACATCTGGGAGTTGCTGCAGTCCAATCCAGATCCATAAGGGAAGGGGGGAGTGTGGGGAGCACTCCCAGGAACACAGGTGAAGGCAGGAGCCTTGATTAGCTGTTCCATTAAAAATCTGCTGCCATACATCGTGTTTTCCAGAGCTCCCATTTAAAGGTGTGTTGTAGCTTGCAGCTTTCTAATTACCTTGGATGTTCTGCATAATTTTTTTTTTTTTAATTTCAGATGGGAAAAGACCATAAACTTGCTAATTAATTACTTTTTAGCCCCAGCGCATCAACTGAAGCACACACTTCACACAGAGCATCTCCTCTCCACAGCACTCCACAGGAAACCTCCTCTGTGCTGAGTGCTCCAGCAGGTGACTGTGTTTGCAGGGATTTCACCAAAACCCTGGGAAATGAAGGCAGGAGAGAACAAGGAGCCTGGTAACCCTATTTTTGGCTTTGGCAGCAGCTGCCCACCAAATGCAGCCCCTTCACTGCTGTGCCCAGCTGTGATGGAGGCTGCTCAGAGCAGGGGCAGTGACAAGGGGACATCAGCTGGTGATTGAGGGACTTCACATTTCAAATGCCCGTGAGCTGCCCAAAAGGAAATGTTTAGGGAATTTAAAGCAGCTGGAAGCAAACCCTAGGCAAAAATAATAAACTCAAAAAGCAACAAAGGCAGAGGAAGGAGCCTGCACTGATGGAAGGATTGCCCGCTCCCAAACCTGCCAGCCAGAACTTGTTCCTGAAGATTCCAGATGCCTCTGCAGGTTTGGACACTCAGCTCTTCTCTGTCTGTTGTTCCTAAGCTCCCTGCTGTCTCCTTTCTCCCTGAGAAACTCCAGCTTGGGTTTACCTGATCCCATCATGGTCCATGTCCAATGACACTTTAGTTAAAGGCCAGGGAGGATGATGAATCGAGGGAGGAATCCAAAGGAACACTCAAACTACCTGTGCAGGTGAGAGAGTGGCTGCTTGGCACACTGAGCTGGAGATTTTATTTTCCTTTGCTCTTTGGAATAATTCACATTTTCAGCAACTTGAAAAGCAAACAGGAAAATGTAAACAAGAGGATTTTGAAATTATGACAAAACAGATAAGGTTTAATTACCTTTAATTCCTACTGAATGGACTTTAATGAGATGTGGGAGCTCCATGGCCAGAGCAGGGGTAACAGGAGACAAATCTGGACCAATGATGAGAAGGGAACACGAGGTCATTCCTGTGTGGGGCTGCCTGACAGTTGCTATCCCCATCTCACCACAGATCCGTGACCCCTGGGTTGGGATGGCAGAGCAGGGCTGGGGGCAGCTCAGGGCTGAGAGTGCAGCACCTGTCAGGGAGCCCCTGGACCATGTCTGGTCTCTCCTGGCACTCCCTGCCCTGCCCCACATGCTGTCAGAGCCCTGGAAGCTGTTTCTGCCCCTCGCCCCCCATTAATCATTTTTTCATACATTTGGAAGATTGGAGCTCCTTATACACTACCTCTAGTCCAGCTTGTCACAGGAAAACTCTGGGGAGAAATTCACAGAGATGTATTAAAGCCATCTAACACTTTCTCCATGGCAACTGGGACCAGCACAAATCCCATCAGCCCTGCCTGGAGCAGGATGGAGCCTCTGCAGCTCTTCCAGCTTCCCAGATAACGGCAGATACAGGCGAAACATCTTCATTAGCTGGAGATGCCTCCCAGCCCTCACACACAATAACCTTTGATTAACGCCAGAGCACTTACCACTTATGGAATACATCTATCTGAGGATCCCTGGCCTTCTCCCAGTGTGTCTGAAGGATCCTGTGTTCACAAGAAAAGCTCCAACCGCTCAAGAAGGCAGGGAGGGGGGAGAAGTGATGTAGGTGAGCAGGGTGTGCTCACAGGGGCTACTGACCTGCCTGGCAGAGACCTGGTGAGAGCATAAATATACCAAGACACAATTAACACCGCTGTGATTAGTTCTCCGAGCCGTGCTCTTTTTGTAGTGCCGTCCTCAGCATGGCTGGGAGCCCCTGGACAAAGTGGAAGAGGGAGTTCCTGTTGCAAGAAGCAGATTTCAAATGTTTCATACTAAAAGTAATGGCCACAGTGGGTGCTGAAAGGTCTTTAAAAATAGCTCGAGGCCTGTGTGTGCACATTGCAAGCAAGAGGGATGTCCTACATTTCCCAGCTCTTCTTAATCCCTCTGCCTGATGACAAAATCCCTGCTCATCCTCCTGGCAGGTGAGGTCCCAGCTCTGAGTTGGAGAGGAACCTTCCTGTAATTAAGGGCCCTGCTGTTCCCACTTAGTCATGGTCTGGGGGTCTTACAGGGTGCCCCAAGCAGGGCACATCTGGGGTGCTGGAGCTGGGTGAGAGCTCTCTGGAGCTGCGCTGGTCTCCACACACCACCGTGCCAGGTGTAACATTGCCATGCCACCGCCTCCATCCTGCTGCTTGGGCAAAGCCACAGGGACAAGGGGACAAGGAGTGGGGCTTGGCTGATGCTGTCCAGCCCAAATCCCTGCTCTTTGAGGGAAGGCAGCTGTCTGAACCACTGGAACGATCTGTGACTCAACCCACACCAAACTGAGCGGGAGCCGAACCCTTTGAAGTCTGCCATGTCCAATCCATTATTAATCACTGTAAATCTGGTCTAATCTCTACAAGCATATTCTGCTCCCTACAAACAGGCTGGTGCCAAGTTGCTCCAATAAATCCTGCATCAGGGCAGCTATTGTGTCTGCTCTTCAGGCAGCATTTCCCAGCAGGAATATTTAAACAATAACACTCTCTGTTTGGTGCAGTCACTTTTGTTTCAGAAGATTACGGTCTAACGTGTAACAGATTTAGAGTTTGTGGAAAGGCTGGGATTTATGGCATGCTTTCTTTCCAATGCATTTTGTATCTAATAATCCCTGCGAGGCATTAAATGTCTCCATGTGGGTTCCTCACTTTGTGCTGAAGCAAGAAATCTCTGTTCTTCCTACCTAAAACTTTGTGGCGGATTCCAAAGGTTCTGCAGAAAAGGAGCATTTCTAAAGAAGCAATGACACCTCTTGCCCATGGACTAGGAATGACTTTCTGATGCCTCTGGAAGGCTGGGATGGCCCATGGAGAAAGAGAGGAACAGCACATGTGCACAAGGAGCTCTGGAGATGCTCACACACAAGGCAAGACTCAGTGTATGGATTGACCAGTTCCCCATCAGCAGGAGATACCAACCAGCCAAAGCACCCCAAAGTGAGAACTAGCCAAAAACTCAATCCCAAAATAGACCCTGGCCAGAAAGAGTCAAATACAAGGGTAGAGAAAATGGAGCCTCAGATTCTGCAAGGGGAAACAGAAGAGAAGGAAGTTTATACCAGGGGCTGGTTTATAAACATAAACAGGAATTTACCATTTCCATCCCAGCCTCCTCACCCATGTGAGGACATGCCGTGTGTTTGCTTTGAGTGAAGCCAGTGTCCCAGAGAAACACAGGAACTCCAAGGTTTCCAAGGATCTCCAGGATCTCTCCAACAGAGATCCTGATCCCAGACAAGTGAACCTTCTCCCACAGGTGTGTGGCTCAGCCTCTTGTGGCACCAGCAGCCCTTGTCTCGGTGCTGGCAAACACTGGCACTGACCAGCTCCCGGCAGCACAGCTTCCAGGGAGAGGCAGGAGAATGTGGGATGCTCCGGGGGATTTCTGGGTCTGCTGCCTGGGGCACAGCAGCTGGCCTGGGTGTGCTCAGCTGCTGTAATCCAAGGGCCAGCCCCACATGGGTCTTTAGGCAAGGTTTAACTGTTGCTGCTGGCCACAGGGTCAGCACTCAACCTCATCTGGGAATGCCTGTGAGCTCAACCAGCCAGGAGGACACTGTCAATCCCAGCAACAGCTTGTTTGCTCTCACTAACAAATGAGTTGCAGCTCCAAAAGTCATTTAGTCTGGGCACAAAGCATTGAGGACCTGTGGCTGGGGCCACAGGGGCTCCAGCAGCTGAGCAGAGGGCAGCTGTGGCAAACTCTGCTTCCAGGCACTTGGTTCTCACTAGACTTCCTCCACTGGCAGCTCACAGCCAGTTTAACACTCTCCAAGAGGAGTGGTGAATTCCTGCCTGTGCCAAGGACTCTGGCCAGAAAAGGCTTTTTTTCCTCCCCTGACGCTGCTCATTAAATTTGTTTGTTTTCCTTTTTTTTTTTTTTTTCCCTTAAGCTTTTGCTGGCTCCCCAGTTAGGAGTGGATTAAAAAAAAGCAAAAGAAGGAAAACTTAAGGCACAGAGAATTCAGCTGGATCGCTCGTGAGGGCAGTGGGGATTGCTGAGACACCAAACCCTTTCTCTGTGACAGTGTGGGCAGCCAGGCCACCACATCCTCACCTCCCTCCTCCTCATGCTAGCATAACTCATGCTGTGCCTTGCCTGCATTGATAAATCGGCAATAAAATCTTGCAGGAACCCCAAGTTGGATCAATTTATTTCAATATTTCTGACACAGCTCCTGCAGGAGCCACGGAACCAACAACACAATTTCCTACCAGAGAGTCAGTGAGATGTTGGGCATAAATTACTCTGAAATGCCACAGATAACAAGGCTGCACACAGGAGGGCTCCTCTCTGTTTTACTCACATTGGAAACACTCCAAGATGGCAAAGTGATGTAAGAACATCATGGCAGAACCTTTTCAGCAGGATCCAAGGTGGTTCCTCCACTGATGCTGTGGGGATGGAACTGGAGTACCCAATCTCAGAGCTGTGTTTTCCTCCCTCATTCCCCATCTCTGCAGCTCTGAGGCCAAAGCACGTGCCTAACGACTGAAAATCAGAATATTAATGTTCACCTTTCAGGGAGTAGTTGGATGTGCCACTTCCAATGAGGAAGGGTATTAATTTCAATGCTCGTAAGAGCTGTCTGAGACAGTTTCCATCATGATCAGGAGCTGTCTGCTGGCAGCCAAGACCAAAGAGTAGATTTTTCTTTTATCATTTGCAAAAAGACAAATACACCTCGTGCTCCTGCTCTTGTTGAGCAGATTTCCAGCTGGAGTTCATCACTTCTTCCCACTCCTCTGCATCTGGAATCCCTCTCAAATCCTTTTTGGGGCAGTGATTTTGGTAAATAACCTGCCAGGGGTATTCCCTTCAGTTCAGCACGTGCACAACCATTTCTAACGGTTCAAATCAGGATTCCCTGTAGTGCAGCAATGACTAATTGCATCTCCTGACACTCCCCTGCTTCAAGCCCGACTACCTGACTGCAAGCACCTCGTTAGTTTGCTCCCACAGTCATACCTGGTGTCCTGGGGAGTGGGTGAAGTTGGCACATCCCATCAGGTGGGACAGGGACCCCAGCTCGGGGGTGGGAGGACTCATCATCCAGGGCTGCCACTCTGCAAGGGCACACACCCTCTCTTTCTTGGCACTTGACAGAATTTATGTGCAGAAGGAAAGGAGGGGAGGGCTGGAGCAGGGGCTGCAGTAGCACGGATCGGCTGCAGTAACGAGCTTTTCCAAAAATATCTCTCCTTGGTCAGAGATGCTCTATTTTTAGAGCTCCAGAGTATCACACTGGGAAGCGGTGGGGTCAATGTGTACCTTTAAACTTCCAAAATGCCTTTGCCCTTGCACAAGCACCTTGCTGCTCCTGCTGGATATCAACCATACCCACAGATACCTCTGGTGAGTGTGGCCAGGAGACCTGGCTGTCACTTCCCCCAGAGCCACGTGGGCAGGGCAGCTCAGACATGACTGGACACTGTCCCATGGATTGCTGACACCTTTACCCTGAGCAGTTGATACAGGTCTATGAAAAAATAAAAATCTGTGATTGAAAATGCCACAATGAAATCTCCAAGCGTGGAAATTGCCATTCTGTGATTTTTGTATCAAAGACTTCGGCACTCAGGTTGAGAAGTGACTCACTGGGTGTCTGGATCCTACCCCCTGCTCCAACAGATGCAGCAGAAAAGGGCAGGTCCATAAAATCACCATGGATCTGAGAGCTGCTCGACAGCAATGGAAATAGGGAAGGTGACAGAGCTGTAGGACTCCTGTGTCTGCATAGTGAGCTGAGCACATAGGGTGTAAAATTAAAAATCCAATAGTTCTATTGTTAGGAATAAAAAACTGTCATTTGCATGTTAAAACACCTCGACTTACAGCAGCAATTTCTCTCTTTAACTTTCCTGGTTTACCCAGTTCCCAGGATGAATAATGCAATGGAACTCCTCAGCAGCCACACAAATGAAAGAATTCAATAGGACTCCTTTTTCCCCTCTAAACCTACACATCTTCTGCAGGAAGCCTTTCCACTGAGACGTGGAAATCCCTGCTGCCAACGCCTCTGAAAGAGCTTTTCAGCAGAGAAGGTTGGGGAGGAGCTGCCAGCCCCAGTGATAAACCCTGTTTGCCCAAATCCCCACACAGCCTCTGCAGAGTCATGTTAACCAGACCTTGCATTGCTTCCTTTAGGAATAAGCAAATTAGCTCATGGGGGGAAAAAAGATTATCGTCAATGCAGGCCTGACATCTGGAAGCAGATTACATCAAATTTGAATAATCTAGGTGACATTTCAATTTAAATTGTCCTCGCGTCTGAAGAGGAAAGAGAATTAAGTGCAAACTCATCGATCGGTGCCTTGAACCGAGCTGCTGCTGCTGCTGCAAGGAGCATCCCCAGACCCAGCAGAGACAGAGACCCTCCTGCTGCACCCCCTGCATGCCCCAGGCCCCACACTGCTTTGCTCACCAGTTCTGCCCGTTCCTCACCCACTCCTGTGTTTTCCCAAACTGCAGGAGCAGCTCAGCTGCCATCTGGGGGGACATGATGTCCCCAGGAGGCAGGGGCAAGGGGAGGGGCTGGTGCTCTGTGTGGCAGAGCAGGGGCATGGTGTGCCTAGAGACCATCCCATTATCACTCACTCTGGGAGATACTCCTGCCTTTTTCTCTATCACCAATTCAATGCAGACTCAGAGGGAAACACAGCTTTCCTTGGGCTTTGTGAGGAATAGGAAGGACTTTCTACTTCAAAACACAGAGAAAAAGTGCATGAAGGCACCAAGGAGCAGTTCAGACTCTGATGAGGGGACTTAAAACCTCACACTGCTGTCTGAGCAGCTTCCTCTGCAGCTGAGTTCAACTGCTGCACCCACTCACACAGTCCTGCTGACCCTGCTCCACAGCTGGGCATTGTCACCTTCCCACTGCTGCATGACAGAGGTTGGGGCTGGGCAGAGTTTTTTCAATGTGAAAAGGGACCCACATATACAATTACACGGAATATTTTGGGTTCCATGTCCATTAAACCACAAATAAGTGATCTTTGTGTAGGTGTTGTATGTAACCTGCTCACCAGAGGCAACAATTCTCCTCTTGTTGGCATTTCACAGCATTTACTGCTTTTAGCATTTATTGTGCATAGATCTTCCACCAGCCTCAGTGAAAACACCTCACTGGCTTTAACCAACACCTATTTACAGGAGCATATCATGATCCTGGCATGGGTCAGAATGATGTGACAAACATTTTTGAAAGCAGCACCACACCATTATGGAGGAGCCACCTTATCATTGCCATCACCTCCATGGAGACACCTCAAGGACACAGCAAGACCTGACCAGAGCCTTCCTGCAGCTGACAGTGTGAAACAGTTCACTATGACAGCACATCTCAGTGCTTGAGATGTTGAGAATTCCAGCAAAAGGGAGAAACTCCATTTGCAGGAGGTTCAGGGCCAGAGGCCCTGGCTGTGCTGTACACCAGCGCTGCTCCAGGAACAGACGTTTTCTATCAATGTAAATTTTTTGCTTGCATTAGAAAATAAAATAATTTCCATTTATACATGTTTAATGAGAATTTCAAAAGCGTATAATGCAGCTAATACTTCCAGGCTGTGTGCAGGCATCTGGAGCTGGAGATGAGGGGGTCTGCTGCTCTGCTGGATCCCAGCCAACAGCTGGCCTCTCCCAGCCCCTCCCAGAGCGTGGCCTCCCAGGCTCATCACTTAAGATGTGAAAAGCATCTGGATTCCTGAGCTCTCCCTGCCCAGCCACCCGTGGCAGCAAAAGTGTGGGTTGGTTCAGCTATGAGACCAAAGCTCACTCATTAACAAGCTGTTAAATTATTAATAAGTTGATATGTAATTTCTTATGTGTACATAATCTCACATTTTTCACAAAACTATCATCGCTTTTCAGTTAGTTCCACTTGAGGAAACAACAGCTCCTGCTTTCACTTGAGCAGATGAATATTTATGTTGAGCTTGTTCTGTCTGGGGCTGAGGAAAGCCAGATTATCTGGCTTCCCAGTGTGGGGAAGGTCGGTGGTGGGCATGGCATGTGCTTGGCTGTCACTGATGCTCATTGGTCCCCCCAGACCTCCCACCCCAGCTGATGAGCCTCCAAAGTGCATGAAAATTTGGCCACAGAAGCTGTTGATGTCTCAAACCTGGAAGTGTTCCAGGTCAGGTTGGATGGGGCTTGGAGCAACCTGGTCTGGTAGATTGTGCCATTACTATAGATATATGGGGCCTATATGGGACCAGGAGTGCTCATCTGCTCCATCTTGGAGAAGCATCCTTCACAAAAGCCCAACTGCCCAGTGCTGTCACCAATGAAGGTGTTGTTGGAGTGTTTTAGGTGTAAAGAGTCAGCAACAGGAGAGTTTCAAAAAAGCTTTGTTCCCTTGGGAGTGGTAAAGGTGGCTGGCTCCCTCGTGGGGTACAGATCCATGCCTGTGGAATGATGTGACCTGATGCTGTGGCAGGTCAATGTCAAAGCAGCCCGAGCTGAACAGAAACCTTTTGATCTCAGAATATCCCTCCCTTGTTTTAATGCCACAGATTTGTGGCTTGTTGCTCCTCAACTTCCATGACGTGACAAGTCCTTTTGCAGCCTCAGCTTGATGTAGAAACCAAATATTTTGACTTTGCTGTTTATTCCCGGTTTTTAAAGTGTGTTCTGAGTGAATAACAAATATGTTTTGCGAGGCAGCTGGTGCTTCCTCCTGTAATGTACAAGGTACGGGAGAAACAAACATATTTGCTTTTGCTCCATCTATTTATCCAACAATTGTAGCTGCTGTTTTAACGGCACAAAAATGTAATTACCACACGCGTTCTCGCCAGCCCTAATTAGAAGCATGCTTAAGCATACGCTTAGAGACAGCAGTGTGTCCCAAGGCAGCATTCCTGTGGGATTGTCAGGGGCTGATGGGGCCTTGCCCTCATGGGTCACCTTGTGCTGATCGAGTGCCGACATTTGAGCACCTCAAAATCCTGGGATTTATTTTTATCCCGACCAGCGTGTGGCTGTAGGAATCCCAGATACTGGGATTTGCATCTTCCCCAGAGACCATTGCATGTGGGAGAACACCAAAGGGATCCAGCACAACAGGCAGTAATAGAGCTTTACAAAGTGTCATGTCCCTCACTTGTCCATAATCAACACTTTGCTAATCCAGGAGATTTTTTATCTTTTCTCCTTTTTTCTCTTTGTATTGTCAGTAACAGTAGTTCAGTGAAAGCATCATTAACGTAATTAAGTGAGCAATTTGCTTATTAACAGATTGCAACCTTTTCAACAAACTTTGCTGGGTTTTCCCTTTTTAAATGCCAGCTCCTGGTGCTCAGGAAGGAGGGCTCCTGTGAGGGGGTTGAACTGTGTACCCCAACCTCTGCTCCATCAACAGGATCCATCTCAAACTCAGTCCCCAAGGCTGAGTGTGCTGCTGGTTCTGGTGCTGCCACCTCCCTGGCCCCAGATTCCTGGCTGGAGCTCCAGGAACTCTGGTGTCGAGCAATGGGTAAGCTGCTCTCTCATCTCACTCCTCAGGAGTAAAAGCCACTGGGGCTGGTGAGGCAGGATGCGAACAGCTCTGACATCACTGGATAGGGAGTTAGAAAGTCCTGGGAGAGTTTGTCACAATTTTTCACTGTGCATTCAGGAAAAATAGTTTGGGCCCAGGAGACCTATCTCTGCTCCAGAATCCATCCCATGTTGCCATTTCCTCCTCTGAATGTAGACTAGTCTTTTGCTTTTTCTTTCAGATTTCCCAGTGTGCTCCAAAGCAGGTGTAAGAGAAGTAAAGAGTGGTTTCTTCGCCCCCTGTGAAGCGGGTTGATGCTTATTCTGGAGCCTGCGCTCCCAACAGCTCATCCCAATGGGAATCTTCCACCCTTCTCACCAGAGAAAAGCGCTCAGTATTTCCCCGGGGCGGTTTTCCCTTCTGCAGTGCTCAGTTGCCTGGATATCTTACACTGTGGTATTAAAAAACATGGATGATTATTGCTGCTCACCAGCATAATAGTTTCAAGGATCAGCATCCCTACTTTTTGCAAGGAACACATCCCCAGGCGGTCGCCTTTGCATATGAGCGCACAAAAAAAGTTCAAGTGAGAAAAAACCCCTATCAGCAAAGCACATTTATAGAGATGAACTATTTGGAAAATTTCTGAGCATCCAAACTCTTCACAGCAGATTTGAATTACAGAATTATAAGCAACAAGTTCATTTTGACCCTCTGGGCTCAAAAGTTATAATTAGCGCCGGCACCATAAAACTGGCTTTTAATTAAATCAGCCTCGGAACAGAGGGAGTTCTGCAAGGTCCCTCCCTCGCTTACATAAGGCAGCCGGCCTGAGCGGGTGCCGCGGGGATGCTGTGGTGCTCTGAGCCCAGGAAGCCTTCTGCAGGATTTTCCAGAGAGGAAGAACCAGAAATGGGAAATGGGGGAAGTGGGGAGCCCACGGCCGGCCCCAGATCTCACACAGCCGTGGGCCAAGGAGCGATCGCCGCCGCACGAGCCGGGAGGATGGTTTGTGTGGGTGAGTTGAGCCGCTTTTCTGGGTCCGCGGTGCCCTGGGTTGTGGTGACAGCAGTTCAGGGGCAGCCCCAACACCCACCAGTTTGTGGGGTGGTGCAGTCACAGCACATCAGTGCCTCCCTGGTGGGACCCAATCCCACTCATGCTGGGAAGGGCCAGCTCAGAGGCCACTGGTTGTACTTTGAAGCCTCCAGAACAGCCTGGCAATATGTCCTGCTACCTTTGCGGGTATGATAATGGGCTGAGTGTAATCCCCAAAAACATATGCTGTGGTGCCGAGCGTGGTGATGCCAGTCTCACAGTTGTCTCTTTCAAAAGGCTGTAGGAAATGATGGCATATGGCACCTCAGCGTATGGAGGTTTAATCGACACAGGTAAGGCCAGGGAGCTGAGTAGCATTCTCCAGTGAGGATGCCTGTCCTGTCCCACTGGGATGCTCCCACTGCCTCCCGTCCCCACAGGCACCAGGTCTGGTAGGCATGTGGGCTGCCAGTGCCAGCCCAGCAAAGTTTCAGCCACACGCTGGCACTGGGTGGATGAAATGAGGCAATTAACAGGCGCCTCCCCATCAACGCCAAAGCTGAACTTCTAGTTCTGCAAATATATAATTAAAGCAGAGTCTCACAATTATAAGATTCTCTTCCACTTGAGTGAAGGTGGAGGGCTGGCAGGTGCTGGAGTCAATCCAATTGTTTCCACTCGCTCTCCTTTTCTCTGAAGTGTGGCACAGCCTGGGCATGGGGGTGAGGGAGGGCAGGTGGTGCAGCTGAGGGTAGAGCTGAGATGTCGCAGTGGAGGCTGCACCAGTGCCCGGAGTGGGCGCTGATTCAGGCTCTGGATGTGGGAGTGATGAAGGCAGCACTGTGGCTGACAGAGCCTCAGGAAGGATGAAACCCTCTGGTGCTGTCTCAGGATGATTGAAGTCATGAGCAGTTTCAGGAGTTAGTGCTGGGAGTGGAGTCTGTGCTGGATCAGGAGGGACAGGAAGGCTGATGGCACAAATACCTTGTGTAGCTGGGAAAGAAAATGCTGCTATGTTCCCTTAATATCCAAAATTATCTGCAAAAGCCACTGCTATCATGTTCTATAAATACTGGCTGCTCCCAAAGCCTCCTGCTCAACAGCCCTCCCCAAGCCTATTTTCCCCTTCAGACCACACACTGAATTACACTGTTCCCTCCCCAGGGGTGACAAAAGACCATCTCAGGAACAACAACACCCAACTCATCATGCCAGACCTGGAGATGGAAACCTGGAAAAGTTCCAAACACAGGGAGGACACGAAGCGCCATGGACTATGGGAATGCATTTGTTTCTAGGAAAGCACCCAGGGGATCGTGGACATCCCTCAGTGCCTGCTTGGATAAAAGGAAAAAAAGCTTTTCATCCCAATGCTGAGCCAGAGAGAACTCATTGGAGCTGGGTGACAGCAGGAGGGCATTGGCACTGGAGCCAAACCTGGAGCAGCCACAACAGCAGCAAGCCCAGTGTGGGTGGGAAGCATTGCCTCCGGTGACCAAACCCACTGCTGTACCCAAAATAGCTTGAAGATCCAAGGGGAAGGGCACAGTGGGGATCCCCCCACAAGCTGGCTTTTCTCTGGTGTGGTTTTGGGGGAGGATTGGAGTTGAGGCTCCAACCTGCCTCCACAGGCACAAACCCACCTCTGTACCTGTGTGGGCTGCTCAAACTGTGATGCTGGAATAGCCAACGGAGAAAATCTTAACCATGCCAACCTCTTTCCATGCCCTTGTCCCTTCTCCAGGGGAACAATCACTGCTGAGGATCTTTTCCAAAATAAGTTCCTTTAAGATCTGAGGGATCTTTCTGCTACTGCACCGAGCAGTGGGAGTGAGCCCATAAATCCAGTTAGTCACAGTCTCGGGATTACATCGGACCTTGTCCTTCTGCCTTTAATAACACGATTGTTTGCTGCATAAGGAGCTTTATGTAACTGGGAATCAGGGGTGATCCGCAGGACTGCCCAGGCTGGAGCTGTCAACCCTCCCTTCTCTCTGGGTTCGTGTGAGCCTCCTGCTGCAGCCCATATCAGAGAAATAAATAACCTCCTTGCTGTGGCAGTTAAAGGTCTGAGCCTAGCCTGCTGCGGCAGTGCTCTTGGCACAGGATTTCGGTCTGATAACACATGGGTCACTACCAGAGGTGATGCAGGGATGAAGTTATCCCTGCAAGCTCTTTCCCATTCTGCACTACTCCCTTGAGGACAGCCCTCAGGTGTAAGGGGAGATATTTAGGCTTCCCCCTGGTGACAGGCAGGAGACCACCATGCCCCAAAGCAATCGAGGCTGTTTGGGGACAGCAGTTACCAGCTCCTTCATCTATGAAGGGCAAGTACTTGGAGGTGAAAGCACAGGGTCTGCAGCCTGCGCTGCCCGCAGCACGCACAGCGGTCTCGCCCAGCACCATTAAATCTCTGTTTTATTGCAACAGAGCAACCTCTGCACTCCCCCCACGCTCTCTGCATCCCTTTTCCCTCTCCATCTTTTTAAGTGACTCTGCCAAACAGTGCCTGCATAGCCGAGGCCAAGCACTGGTGCTGGCAGATGGGCAGCATCATTAATGTCTCTAGCAGTGAGCAGCTTCATTTTGGGTGAAGAGCTGCTCTTTAAGGATGAGTTTGGAGATTTGACACAGCAGCATGAGTCTGAAATTCTTTTACAATTTCCCAGTGATGGTCCCAAGCCATCACTGCATTGCTGCTGTGGGCTGAGCTGGATTCCTGTTGCTGTTTCCCTTCTCCAGGCAGCTGGGACACAGCTCCTGGTACTGGCACCACTCTCCTCACCGGACTGGGCGAGTGGAAAGCTCTGGCATGTGAGAACCTTTTCATTTGAGCATGGGCAGCCTTAAACCTCACACTGAGTTAATTTGTTTATTATCTTTTGGTTTACCTGTCAAATGCTACAAAATGAATATATAGCTTTGTTGCCACACTGCCACCCAGCCTAACTCCCAGGGCCAGCACGTCCATTTGACAGCAGGGCAGAATTATTCACACAATTAAGGAAAGGAAGGCAGGTGAAGCTGCCAGAGCAGCTCCTGGCTGAAGGCAGCTTGCAGGGGAAACATCAGAAAAACATAGGAAAAACACTGGCTCAACCTCATCCAGCTACTGGAGGAACTACTCTTCCCCCAAGCCCGGGTGTCCCTCCAAGCTGCTGCCACCTGACACGGCTTCGTGTCTGCCCCCAAACCTCACTGGTAGATCCAGCACTGAATTCTCTGGACAGTGTTCACTGGCTTATCCTGTGGCCAAGACACAAACTCTGAGCTCCCTGGTGAGGTACCTGTGGGTGGCACAGAGGAGCACTGGCTGGCCCCTGAGACTTGGCAGGGTGAGAGTTGGTGGCTCCAGAGGGGGTCACTGATGCCAGCTCCTGACAGTGCAGCACACCCTTGGCAGTGTCGTAACACCTGAGGGAGACTTGCTGGATAAATAAATATTCCAGAGATGCTTCAGGTCATGTATTTTTCATGAGTTCGTTCTGCTATTGAGAGCCGCACCCTTTAAGAAGATTGGATGCATCTGGGACAGAAGTCATTTTTATAGTGAATAATTTGCTTGAAAAGCTGACTCTGAATATCTCAGTGCAGGAAACACATCTTGGCTCCATGGAATGATTCTGCAGGGACCCACTGAGGATCAGGTGTGCCCCATGGCCCTGCCCAAGGCTCTCCTGGCTGCAAAAATCAGCAATTCCTGAAGGAAAAAACACACTGAAGGAGATGTTTTGTATAGATTCCAGGAGTTTTTTGGGAAAGACATAGACCCTTCCCAGCCTGGGGGCTGGCTTGGGTGACCCACTCAATGCTGCCAGAGCTGGATCCATGTGAATACACAGCTGGAACTTTGGGATCCTGGTGAAACAGCCAGCACAGTATTTATTACTGTGCTGGGTTTCAACTATGGATTTAGATATTGATGGAGTCTGCACCTCCAAGCAAAGAGCGCTAATTAGCACCCACAACAGAGAGCCAGCTTTTAATTAAACACAGCTTAGCGAGGGGGACCTGTTAGAGACACTGTGCCACGTGTGAGAGTGATGGGTGCAGGAGGATTTCAGAGCAGGGCTGAGCCTGGGAGGGCACAAGGCACCGGGATAGGGGTCCTGCAGTGGGACAGGGTGTGGGATGGGGGCTGCACTGCTGGGGCCAAGCAGAGCCTCAGGGTTCCTGATGCCCACATTTACTCCTCCATCAAGAACCATCCCTTTCCTGTCACTGCAAATGACCAAACAAGCTGCATGGAGAAGAGAATAATATTAATATTAAAAAGGCATTTATAGTTTTAATCAAGCTTTGGGGGGAAAAGACAGCTTAACACGGCACTTTACACAGTTGATAAAATTTTTGACATTTACTGGTGCCTGTAATGAATCTTGTCTCAATTTTCTCTTTTAAAATGCCACTCCAGATACTCTATCTATCTGTAGGGTTTAAAAAGCACTTATCCAACAAAGCGTTATCATGATGGAGAATAGGAAAGGGCTTCTTGGCAGAGCAGCACCAGCTCTAGGGTTTGCTGGCATCCAAGCAGGCCCTGCGTAGGATGGGCAGAGGAGGCAGGATCAGTGTGGCTTCATGGCCCTGCTGCAGCCCAGCCCACCAAAACACCTCCATTTTCCCACTGGTCACAGCACAGAACATGAGGCTCAGCTGTCAACCAATGTTGAGTGCCTGGGATACAGCAAATCCAAACACTTTGGAGGCAGAGGAGGCTGGAAGTTTGCTTTGTCTCAGAATAACAGACCTTGGCTGCCAGTGCTGCGCATGGCAGGACAGTGTAGGGGCTCTGGGTGTTATCAGGGAACCACAGTTCTCCTGTGCAAACAGAGCTGCTGCTCCACGGGTGATGATCCGAGGAGCATTCCTGCTCCTCCTCTGGAAGGACACTGCAGAGGGAAGTATCAGCAGTGAACACAGGCAGCCGCTGGCCTGGACTTCCCTTTGAGCAACGCTCCAATGTCCTTTGCTTCTCCCTTTTTTCTTTGCTTTTTTTTTAGAGGAAAGAAATGAATTATTCTATGGAAGTTAGTGTCTGTCTCAGGAGCCTGGTATAGAAAATTAGGTTTTAATAGCTTTGAAATTGAAGCTCTTTGGGTCAATAGGACAAGATTCAGACAGTGAAATCACAGGCCCATAAAGGAAAAAAAAGCAAATATTTTGTTAGTCATCAGAGAGTCACGGTCCAAAGATAGTAGGCAGGAGCTTAAAATACTGCTGTGCTCATCAGCTCCCGAAGTGTTTAGTCATAAGCTCCTTTTTTCTCTTGTTGTCTCTCTATATATTAGCTTTGGGAATGCAGAATTTGGCTTTCTGTCCTTGGACGTGGCTGGGAATTCCTCAAGTCACCGCTGGAATTGGAAAGTTTACTCTGAGCTAAAAGCGCTGTAAAGTCTGTGAGATAACGCAGAGAGAAGCCACTAACTTAGGCAGAACTTCAGATCACACAGGATGGAGAACTTCCAGAGAAGTTCTGCCAACAGCCACTGGAATTATTTGACTCATTATTAAAAGGATGAATGGGTTATAATTATTCCTAATTTCCTATTCAGAGCTCATTACCACCCCTAAGAAGGGTAGGTGAGGAGCCCTTGAGATCCGGCAAGTTACTTTAAATATTCATACAGCTGAGAGAAATTTCTTATGGTTTGGAGCTGTGATGGGGAAATGGGCCAAATGGGCCTGGAGGCTCCCCCCACAGTGGTCACTGCTCCCCAGGGGAGCCCAGGCTGGCAGCAGAGAGCCCTGCACTCAGAGCAGTGTTAAGACATCATCCACTGGCAAGCAGGAGGTGGAGGCCTCAGTGTTTTATCCAGGTCACTCACTGCTCTGTGGCTGTTCCAGGTTTTAGCTGCAGTGAGGTGAGGCAGTGGAGGGCCACGGGAGCTGCTCTCCTCTGGCCGTGGCTGACAGCACACAAGGCAGCGCAAGCGGGACGGGCCAGGCGCACCCCGAATGTCGCCTACAGCGCACAGGCCCCTGACACATGGAAATGTCACATTGTTTCAAGTGTTGCACCCAACTTCTGCCCTCCAATCAGTGCCCAATTTCCTTCCAAGGATAAAGCCCTACGTTTATTTTTGGCTGACCACTCCAGCTCAGGGCACTCTCATTTTCCCCCGTGCACTCAGAGGACAGACGCTTCCCGTGATTGCCTCAGAGCAATGACAAAACAAGCACATTCCTAATGGCTGGCAGAGCGCGTTCGAAATATATTAAATGTATTAACTTTGGCACTTGCTGGGTCTCGGGAGGAGCTCTTGGAGCTGCTCCTGTGCTTCACCTCCGCTCCCCCAGCTCCTTTATGCTCTCCCCTTCTGCTAGGAAAATTCCCTGTCCCCAAACTGCGGCTGCCTGGAGGTCACCAACATTTGCCAGCAGCTCGTCTGTGCCCCACCGGGAGCGGCCCAGGCCCGCGAGGTGAGGCTGGCAGATGGCACTCAGCCATCCTGTGCCACAGAGCAGCTGAGCCGGGCCAGCAGTGCCGGGGCTGGGAGATGCTCATTGCTCCCAGGGGCTTGCACGACCCCGGAGCCAACTCACGAGCAGAGCAGGGAGCATGGGAATGTGTCCAGGACAACACGACCAACTGCTCTGTTGGCTCAGGAACGCCAGGACTCTTAATGCCCAGATGCTTAAAGCCTGCCTGAGACTCTCTGCAGGCTGTGCTGCCGGGAGCAAAGCTCTGGGAGGAGCCAGGAGAGGGAACAAGGCAAGTGGGGAGTCACCTTCTCGTCCCCACACTGCAATGACCTGACTGGCTGCCATGTGGGACAGACCACCCCAGGATGCGCGGCAGGAAAATAGGAGAGGGCTCCTGCACTGTGCCACCTGCCCAGGGTGGAACTGTGGCTTGCACTGGCTGTGGAGTGGCCACCCACAGCAAACCCAGCCAGCTCCACGTGGGAAGCACTCCCCAGGGCTCACTCCCTCGTCACACACAGCCTGGAATTTGATTATGTTTTCAATAAAAGAAGTGCTGGAAGATAACCCCTCTGAGTGGCATCTGCCACGTGGGCTGCTGCTGCCAGGATGGGAAAATTGCCCTTCGTTCTTCACAAATAAATCTGAGGGAAAGCCCGTTCTGAGCAGGCAGCGTTCTCTGGGGGCTGCTGAGGACTTTGCAGGCGTTGCCATGAATAACAGTTTATCTATAGAGTTTGTTCAAAATGAAGCCTCAGACGCAGCCTAAAATTATGGGGATGCTGTGAAAATGGCTTTATAAACTATTGCTTTTTCCTTTCTGAGCAGCAGCAAAGTACAGGCCAGACAAAAGCCAGCCGAGACTCTAACTGTCATAAATAAGTCAGCAGAGCTGATAAAAATAAAGGATGAAATATAATTCAGCCATTCAGTGACAGATCCCATCTTAGCTGTGATATAGGGTCTGTGGAGACTGTCATTGCTTCAGGAAATTAAAGAATGAGCCCATTAGTGAGGATATTTAAAGATGTTCATATTAAGATTATGACTTCCCAGACTCAGCCTGAGCAGGGAACTCACTCAATTCCAAAGTCATTTCTCACAGTCTCTTTTCAGTGCTGCTCCAAAGGACCCAAAAGTGCAAAGGGGGATCGTGGGATGAGGGGGAAGTGGGGGCTGTGGGTAACAGCACCCAGCTCAGCTTGTCTGTTTCTGTGACAATGGGAATACCTGTCCAGAGCCTCATGAGGCAGCACAGAGGGGACACCTGGTCCTGGGAGAGGAATTGTCACCATGTGCCATTCCTCAGCACTGCTGCTCTTTGCAAATACGTGTGAGCATCTCCACGCTCCCTGGAGTTCTTTTTAGAGCCAGAAGCAATCACTGCTGTTTGCTTCTTCCCCTGTCTGGCAAAAGCAAACACAGATTGTGGCAACAACAGAGCAAATCACGTCATAAGAGTGGGTGCCCCATGAGAAGGAGCCCCAGGGAAGAGGAGGAACGGGGAGCCACAGGTGCTTGTGGATGCCTGTGCCTGAAGGGATGCTGGGTAAAAGAGAAAAGCAACGGCAAAAAAAGGTGAAGGTTCCAGTCCCGGGATGTTGGAAAACTGATGGATAATTGTAATTAGCTTTCAGAATTTTTAATTATAGAAGGGGTGTAAATAATCACAAAGCACAGCTTCACTAATGAGAGTCCTTGTGCTCAGAAACACGGGGATGCATTTGTTAGGGAGACTTTGAAAGCTCTGCTGTTAATTAGGTGTCTCACAGCCAGCAGGGTTTCAGGAGAAGGAGAAACATGTATACATTTAAATCAGGCTCATTGTGAGAGGTACCCAACATCAATTATGGGATAGCAGGGTGCTAAAATGAACGAGCTTTGTAATTAGAGAGTGGATCTGAAAGGCAGAGAAGAGCCATTGCTTCCCCTCAGGTGTCTGCTAAAGGCATTTAACGTTGGTAAGGACACTGGGGAGAAGGAGATGTGACCTGCCTTCTTCACCCTGGGGATCATCCCATGGCAGAGACCTGGCTTCCATGTGCCCTGGAGGACATCCCACAGCAGTGACCTGTCTTCTTCACGCTGTAGAACATCCCATGGTGATAACCATGCACTGCAGAACATCCCAAGGCATCCTGTGGTAGGCTGGGATGGATCAGAGCTTCATCAGGAGGTCGCTGCTGGGGCTTGTACAGCCTCATGCCACTGCTTTTATTGGAAGAGAAGCAGAAGGGGAGGTTAGTTAGTTAGATTAGTCAGTTAAGCATGGGTGAACAGACTGCATTTCCCCACCCACAAAACCAAACAGGGCACCTTGGGAGCTGCTGGCCCTGCTCTGGCCAGTACATGAGACTGGAGGGAGGTCCAGCCTTCCCCTGATCCCCCATGGGTGCCCAAAGTAAAACAGCATCTGGAGAGAGCGAGTGAGGATGTTTTCTCCTTCCACTTCTTTTCTGGGGCCTCCTGGTGTGTTTTCTTGGTGGTTATAAACAAGCAGAAAAGGAGATGACAAAGGCTGAGAGACTCTTTTTGAAGCTGTGTCTGTTTTGGGCTGCTCTGAGGGCAGCAGTGAGCTCAGACCCCGAGGCAAATCTCCACCGTTCCTCCTTACATTTTCTCTTTTGGCTACAAATTTCAAGCTCTGCCACAGGAGTTTATGTAAGTAATTACGTTTAGTTGGTATTTGGCTAAATCTAATGAAGCAATGATAAACAGCTCAGCATTTTCTTCCCTGATGGCTAATGAATATTAATTTCTCTGTCAAAAAAGGAACCTCTGCTTGCTGCAAAAGATTAGATTCCCAAGCTAAAACTTGGGGAAGGGGTAGGAGATCACTGGAAAGGATGGAGTTTTGGGAAAGCCTGCATCTGCTCCTGTATGGAGAGCAGCAGGATGGGTTCAGGTGCCTTCACAAGGAATAGCCATCAATCCCTGTCTGACCTATCAGTTTGTTGTGGCAGAAGCCTGTCAAAGCTTGAGCTGGGAGGATGTGTCAGGCACTGAGTGTCCCATGGCACAGGTAGCAGCGTCCCCAGGAATCCTCCTGCAGCCAGGGAGTGCCTTCAGCAGAAAAATGGCTCAAAAGTCTTCTACAGGTGATTTTCCTCACAGTGTGTGGCTCTCCCTTTCTGCAACTTACAGGGTAGGTGTTAATCTGCCACTTGATGGTCATTTCAGGCAGTGTGGGAAAGGTGGTGCTGCTGTCACCACGGGAACCCTGACACTGGAGAAGACTTTGTGCTCCAGCATCCTGTGGGATGTTCCTGCTGCTGGCCCCATGCAGCCTGGCAGTCCCAAGGGCTTGGGGTGCTTACCCCAGCTCCCTGTGCTGCTCCTTGCTGCCTGGACTCAGTGCCAGCATCGTGTTAAACTGTTCTAACTTTAATCAGCTGGTGGGCTGCAGTGAAACAGAGTTTACACGTGATGTGAGGGGAGCCATGTGGCAACTCCCAGGGAGGGAGCAGTGTGACAGTGGATCTGCCCAGGTGGGCAAGGGGCAGTAAGAGCCAGGTGGCCACTGCAGGCCCCCCAGCAGGATGTCTTTGTGGTGACATTTGCCAAGCCTTCTCCTTTCAGCATGCTACTGGCTGGCATCCCTCCTCCAAGGAGGGAATTGGATCTTCTTCTTCCCAGCAGCTGCTCTCAACATCCCAGTAGGATGTGTTGAATTTCTTGACGTTGCTTTTCAGCACCCTGTGCCCAAGGCAGTGCCAAGGGCTGGGGAAGCATCCTGGATGCAATGGGGCTTGGGTCTGTCTGTTTTAAGGGCCACAGAGAGACCAGGGCAGCTCCTTGGCACCTACATCCCCCCCTGTTGACATCTTGCCAAGGTAGCAGGAAGCTCCTGCAGGAGCACACCCAAGCCAAGGCACTGAAAAGGACTGAAGAAGCAGCACAGGGTTTACTGTAAAAACAGATGCTAAACTTTGATTTTGGCAAAAGGAAGCAACTTCAGCATTTGCTTGAGGAGATGCCAGGCTGGGGAATGTGGGAGCTCCCAGAGCCCAACAGCTGCTTAACTGAGCTCATTTTTGCTATTCATTCTTGTGCAGCTCAGAGACAACAGGAAAAGCACCAATGAGTTCAACCATTGACCGGTTTAAGGCGCTTCATCGTGCTGAAACTTTTGCCCAAATTGTGGAACTTTGTTGTCTGTGATCCAGCTTCCCAGTGGTGCTACCACCCACCGTGCTCTGCACTGCAAGCCTGCTCATCTCTCCAGAGCCAGGCTGGGAAAGGGATGAGTGGCAGCTGTTCTGCCACTGGCGGGTACAACTGAGTATTCCTTGGAACAAGAATGAGAGGGAGAGGAAAGGGTGCCCTGTGCAAATACCATCTGCATTCAGATTCAAATAAAATTATAGCAAATCTGCAGCACTGGAGATAAAAATGGTAATGAGTTTTAATAGTTCCCTTTGATTTCTGCTATTGAAATTGACTCTGGGAGGCTGATATTGTATCAGGAGATGTTAGATCCCTGGCCACACATCAGGCAGCTCTACTGCTTCCAGAAGTCAGGGAGAGGGAGTGGAGCCACTCTGGGCCATTGTGGTCATGGCAGGAGTGGAGAGCTGCGAGAGGCAGCCATTAGAGCAGCCATGCAATTACTCCAGCCATCGATTGTTAATACACTTTTAATCAATAATCTGGGCAAAGCTGGGAGCTGGATTGATGTTGCAGGGGTGTGCAGTATCCATAAAATTGTCATCTGAGCACCCAGGGAGGTGAGAGTTGCTTCTCCACTGCTGATTAGCTGGATGGGGTTATAATTGACCAGGGAAAGGCAGGAGGTGAATCCAGATTATTCATTCCAGAGTGCAAATCTCTGTCTGACACAAACACACACACAAACACACACACACTCCTGCCAGTACCAGCTCTATGCCTCCTCCCCTCTCTGTGGATCACCATTCCAGCTAATTGTGCGTGTTCATGCACACTCATCAATGTCAAAATCCAGGATTGGCCTGTTCTCTGAGACTGAACTCGTTATCTATCTGCTGGTCAATTAACGATCTCGTTGTCCCTGGTGAGCAGCCACAAGTCCAGATGGACTGAGGGACTCGGGAAGGAAGCACCTCTGCATCCCCTCTGGTGAGAAGGGCCTTAACCCCAGTTTCACCAAAGAAGCCATCACCCCACTCTGAAGTCAGGTCATGCCACCACCATGAGCCGTGGCTGCGCCAGAAAACTTCACTTCTGCCAAATGGATTTCTCTCCTGCCGTGGGGCTGTGGCTGCTGGGAGCTCAAGGCTGGCGCCCTGGGCTCTGGATGAGCCTTGTGTGCTTTTGAGGAGTCATCTGGGTCAAATAGCAGGAGGAAAGCTCAAAACTTCTTTTTTTTTCCCCTCTCTGAGAGCTCAAGGGCAAAATTTGAACATCACAGGCAGGGACAAGTCTTCCTGGGCTGATTTGTGAACATCTTGTTGAGACATCCAGGATCAGATCCGAGAATATTTTAGTGATGCAGAGAGTGATTCAGAGTCATCCGGGTTATCCCCCCTCGCTGAGGATGCGATTGAAATGTTTGTGGCTGAATATCACCTGGGAAGAGCTGAGCAGTCACACTGGCACACAGACTGTCATGTTTATAACCCAGGATCTCCTCAGCCTCCCAGCAAGGCTGAGAGGAGCATCCATCATTTTCACACCCGAGCTCTGCACTGCAGGAGGGCTCCCTCACTCAGTGCCACTCCTGGATCTGACCCAGCTGCTCTAGGAGGGTGGGCCACAGCCTCTTCTCTGACTTCCCATACAGCCAGGAGGGACAAGATGCTTGTGGGAAAGGCCAGGGAAATGCCGTGGCTCAGGAAAAGCTGATCCCTACATTTTTTACACCACAAATTTTAAGTGCAGGAGATTAACCTCTGGAGCCCGTGGATGCAGCTCAGCCCGGGGGCTGCAACAGTGATGTGGAACCACAGGATGTTTAGGATGGCCAGGTCCCCCATCTCCCACCCCGGGGTCCCTCTGCCATGGCAGCACCCCTGCAGTGAGCTGGCAGCAGGAGCACTGGCTCCAAGTGGGAGCAGCCTTCCCAAGGAATCTCCAAGCACCTTTCCAGCGGGTGCTGTTCGCTGCCCGGCTGCCGGCGCGCGCGGATGAAACGTTGCCTTGTTTCTTCCCTCGGCGCTAGCCAGCTGCCCAAAGACAAACTGTCCTCCCTTGGGGGGTACATTAGAAATGCTTAAGCAAATTAGCCATAAATAGAAATTGTAACATATGGGGCTGTAGATAATGTTTCATTATAAATTATCATATTCTCCAGGGAGATACGCCTCTTCCCTTCACACCAAAGACTCTGGGTTTCTTCTTCTGTGCAGATTTTGAGTTACTTCTTCTTTCTTTCTTTTTTTTTTTTTTTTTTCTTTTTTTTTTCTGCTAACTGTTTCTGACAATGATGGACTCAGTAGTTGATTTCCCGGGTGCGGAAATTGGGGATATGTAGCTCACTTCTGCTGCAAATCCTCTCAGATTTAAAACTCCCTCATTAAAAAAAGAAAAGAAGTGAATACAATCCTGATGAAAGGTGCCTGAGTGAAGGCCCTGAAGATTAAATGGGGCTGTTTATCCACCACAGAGCCACCCGAAGGACAACAAGGCTGCCTCCCTTGCTCTGTCCCAGCACTGCTGGCACTGCTGGACCACAGTCCCAGTTCTCAGCCACACTGAAATCAGGCACTTACCAAAACAAGAACACCCACGAATTATTCCCTTCTCCTGCTCAGGCTGAACAGCTCAAGAGAAATGAGCCCAGTGCAGAGGCATCTCCCTGGGAGCCCATCCATCATCCCAACACCATTCAGCTGTTGGGGATCCTGGTGGGCAGCACCAAGCTCCTCCCTCCTTGAGTAAATATGAGAAAGCTGGTACTATTCATCCAGCTACAGAGTCCTTGAGAGAACAGCCCCAAATTCATCTTTAACATCTTGAAAATTGATGGGGTTTTTTTTCTGTTTTACTTATAATTTTATAATTTTGTTCCCACAGTGATCCAGAAACAAGTTCCAGTGGCCACTAGGAAGGTCCCATCTTGCTCTGGGTAGGCATTTTTCTTCTTGCTGAAACCTCCCTTGCTGACCTCCACTGGAGTCTCAATCCTCACACAGATGGCAGCAGAAAAGATTTTTTTTTCCCAAAATATTATCGAGTATGCAAACATAGACTGTGCAGGCAGAAGTAAGTACAGGAATTAGTTTTCTTCTCCACAGCTATAGGTGCATATGGATGTTGGTCTCCAAAACCCAGAAACTGAACCCATTAGAACCACTTCAAGTGAGATTATTGCAGACGCAGAGATTTACCTGCTGTAATTGCAGAAATCTTGGCGCTTGCATCCTGGAGCTAATTGATGTCATCAAAGCACTGAATGAGTCTTGATTTTGGTAGTTACAGTCCCACCTGGCACCTCCGCCTCTCTGTAATAACCACAAGCTTAAGGGAAAGGAAATAGAAAGGAACATCTGCTGCAATGCAAATATTTGGGACGATGGTGGCAGCTCCTACCAGAGATGTTTCCCTGCCTGGTTGTATGTGCAATGTGTCCACTCCTGGTTTGTCAGCATCCTCCTCACTTGCTGGTGGGATGCAGAGCACTGGAGCTCATGTACCAGTAGGATGCAGGGAGAGGAGCAGGCGTGTTGGTGGGTTGTGGAGCTCTGAAGCATCTGTGCTGGTGGGATCCTGTCCTTCCCAGGACCAAACTGAACCTGACAGGGTGGGATGTGGCTGTGCAAACAGCTGGTGGGATGCTTTCCTTGTTATCCCATCCCTGGTGTGCTGTCAGAGAGGATTTGCAGCAGTTCCCAGTGGCACCGAGGGGTTTAGCGGATATGCCGTTATGCTGGGGACAGGTGACTTAACTGGGTCAGCAGGCTTTGCTCTGCAAAGGCTTAAACCTTTCCACTAGCTGCCTCTGTGTGCCTCGTGAAAACTTCAAACCAGGAGGAAAAATGCCTTCAAATTTATGTGGAATTTTATTCTTGATGGAACATGGTGGAGATGTGCCCTTGCCTTGGCATTGCCGAAAGGAGATGGGTGCTAGGGCGGTCCTACCTTGCTCTCCACAGGATGCTCACGTGGCACTGGGGCTGGAGGAGACCCAGCAGTGCCCACCTCATCCCTCTGCCTCACTGTCATCGCTCCCAGCAGAAGATGGAGGTGCCCTCAGGAGGCACAAACACTGGATTGTCTGTCTCTGGGATCACCCCTGCCCCTTAAGGCTTTCATGCTGTATGGACCCTTACAAGGATCTCAGACTGTGGTGACAATGGTGGGGCCAGAGTCCCTGTTAAATTTCCTTTGAACATTTGAGCTGGAAGCAGTGACTGTCATGGCTCATGAGGCTTGGAGAAACTTTCTGCCCAAGGAAATATTGACCTTTCCTGCAGAGCAGCAGAGCGCAAGGATGAACAGAGCTGCGCCCTCAGCACCCGGCTGAGAGTCGAGCATCCCGCAGATCAGCCCCGTCAGTTAAAATAAACAACAACCCCAACGCATCCCTGCCAGGGCAGAGCTTCAGCTTATTGTTCCAGTCAAAATAGAATTATCGCCCTGAGGCCTTGGAGATCAAAAAAGGGGGAATGAACAGCAAAGGCAGTGAGGGAATTGCCGGAGCAGTGATTCTCTCGCCAGTGTTGGGAGCTGATGCTGGATTCTTGTAGACACAGGGAATGATGCACTGCTGAGGGCAGGAATCACAGCCCTCCAGGGTGCTTGATTCTCTCTTTCACTCCTTGCCAACCTCTGGCTTTCAATAGCCTTCGACTTGGACTTTTTTTTTTTTTTTTAAACACAAATCCATTGCTCATTTTCGTATTGCAGCATGATGCACTCTGCGCAATAAGATGAACAAATGCAAGGGTGATCTTGAGTGTGGGACAGCACAAGCCTTTGCCAGTAAACTCTCTGTAGCCAAAAATATTGCAGTCCTAATCCTAGTTGGAACAGGAGAGGGAGGCAATGCTCTCTGGACATCTCAGTCTCCTCTGGAGGCTGTGAAATGCTCTGGGGCAGGCAGTGATGCCCTGGGCACACAAAATTCCAACCAGGCGGGAAATTGAGGCAAAATCCGTCTGGTGTGCTCTGTGTGCTGGTGATGAATTATTCATCCTCTCCCAGCCAGCATTTCCAAAAAAGGGCCACCTTCATACGAAGGACACAGGAGGAAGGTGGCAGGGCCGTGGGTCCTGCGGGAACACCGCGCGCTTCCAGGAGCGGAGCGGGCGCGTCTCCCGCACGTCTGCGCAAAGCAAACACAGATTATGCCGTTTCTTCAGGCCTTTCATTTCACACGTCATTTTTTCTATCTAAGTATAGGTTTACACGAGAGGTAATTACCATCCTTTCACAGCTCTTAGTGCAGAGCAAAATGAGACGGAGTATTACATTCGTAATCTAATCGTAAATAAAAAGGGCCGTAATAACCCCCAATTAGCACATTAAAGTGTGTCGAGGACTTGTTTTACCACTCCGGTGTAAACAAGACCCCTGGGAACACCTCACATTGCTGAGGCAGAGCTGGTGGGTCCCTCTTCTCCCTCACGGAGCCAAGTTATGCAACACCCTGAACACCAGCTCTTAGTTGGAGTCAAGCATGGATTTTTCATGAGGATAAATTAATTATGGGCAATTCTGTTCCCTCTGCTGACACATCTGGTGCCAGGCAGGGAGGAGAGGGCTGGAGTCTCCTCTTCCAAGCTGTTGGGACAGCATTGCTGGTTCCTGTTGGAAGGTTGTGGGGAAGCAAATAGAGATGAAGCAAAAGGATAGTGTGAAGATGAAGGTCAAAAATGACAAGGATCCCATTGCTGCTCTCAGAATTAGGCACTGAGCACAGCATTGGATGAAAAACATCTTCTCCCCACACTCCAGGGTGGGCAGCAACTGGGGTAGGGGCTGATGGGGTCACCCCACACCTGGGTCAAACCTGATGGAAGTGCATCAGCCATCCAATAGGAGATAGTATTTTTTGTCACCTTCTGTGAATACATGGAAGGCAAACGGGCTCAGGCCTTTCCCAAAGCTGTGATTGCAATCCCCCAGGGAGACTCATTTTCAAATGATCTTGTTAGACATTGTTAGGAATTGATACATTTGCATAGCATGAATGTTAAAACTCAGAAAGAACTCAAATGCCAATTAGAACCACGGTGCTTTTTCCCCCCCCCTCATTAATCAGTCATAAAAGAGCAGCTCCAGGTGTTTTTCCCCGACTAAACGCCGGCAGAACTCTACTGTTATTAATCTTGATGACCCAAGTGCCATCACCATACAGAGATTTCAGCAAAATGATGGAAGACTGGGAACGACGGAAGATGTGAGGTGTAAGAGCAGCCATGGATCATTCCCAGAGCCCGGGGACCACCACTGGGATAACAGTGCTGGGATAACCCCTGGATAACACAGCCTTGGAGCGCAGCCCTCAGGGAAGCTGCTGGGATAGCAGCGCTGGGAAAACCTTACACTCTGCATAAAATCAGCAACAAACCCTGGAATTTCCTTTCAGAAAACAGCGAGGAAGTGATGAGTCAAGCAAGACTGGGCTGAGAAATGCTTGTGCCATTGTTCCAAGGCAAGGAATACTGCAACGAGGTGAGGGAAACACCATTGGGAAAGTAAAAGGCATCACAGATCAAACACGCAGATGGGTTGTGTTATGGCACCTGGCACAGCAGGCAGGATCAGTGGTGAGTCACCCACTTGGCATCTGGGCATCCAGCATTTGCTTGCTGAGTTTCCTCTTTTGTCATCACTTGTTTTCCTTGCTGGGCTTTGAATGGCACGGCCCAGCACGGGGTTGCTGGGGTTCCAGGGCGGCTCAGCCTCGGTGGGCACTGGTTACGGAGAGAAGGACTTTGGGAGTGAGTGGGGCATGAGGGCAGCCCCTGCACCAGGCACATCCCAGCCTTGTGGCCATCCCAGCCTAAGGCAGTCAGAATGACTCTTCTGAGCACTCCCAGGGGGAATTAAATCAGTTTCATGGTGATTAATTACCTGGCTATAGCCTCAGGTGCAGTGCTCCCCTGGGACAGGACGGGGCAGAAGTACAGCCCTTGCCCAGACTCCCACCTGGGAATAAAACCTGCATGGGATCAGCTGTAATTAGCAGCACTCAATTATATATCCCACCACAAATGATGATGAAAAAGCAAAAACCCCGAACTAAAAATATCTCCCCTGGGAGAAGTGTGGCCAGTGTTTAAGCTGATAAGACAGAGAGCGAGGAAGAAGATGAAGCAGCAAACTGTCCTTCCACTTAAAAGGTAGGGCTTCAGATATGCAGATTTTCAATAAGCTTTTGAAATTCTCTAATAAAAATACTGTTAAATATTAATTATATTGCTATTTATAAATCCATACATAATTAATAGGAAAAATTAATGGAGCAAGGATTGGTTAAGAACTGTCTTCTAAATATTTGAATAGTGAAACATAATTACGTTTTGATGTGAAAATGCCAGGAATACACTGAAGTGTTTTTCTGTTATTGAAATGAGTGAAACTTGCAGGGAACTGCAGCCCTGGGAAGGGGCTGTTTCACCTTGTTCCACTCCACCCGCAGGCTTTTGTGCACTTTGCTGCCTTGGGATGGTGAAAGCCACTGAGAGTGAGGACTGTTGACATAACAAATTGTGGTTCTTCCCTATTTCAGGCTGCAAACACCATCACAACCCAGCTGGAGACCTCGTGGGCACTGGTGGGGATCAGCACCCTCCTGACAGAGTGGGGACAAAAGAACAGCAGTGGCCAAGGACAGACCACACACATTGTGGGAACCTTGCAGAGATACCCAAAATATTTGGCTGCTTTGCCTGCTTTTGGAAAGATTTCATGGGAAAGAGATGCCAGGCAATTTCCTCTGGAATTTGTGACCTCTGCTGCATTTCAAGTGAAGTTGGGGTGGAACAACCAAGGAGGGGCAGGAGAGATGGAAGGAAGTGGTCAATGTGATCCCAGTCTTGGCAGCTGTTGAGATCTGGAGCAGGGTTTCCTGGGCTCCCCAGGAGAATTTTTGGGACTTTTTGGGCAGATGCTGCACTCACCACCCTGTGGTGCATCCGTGGGCAAGATGAGGGTGCAGCCTCCCATGGCATCTCCAGAGTCCACACACAGTCCTGCTCTGTAGTTTTGGGAGGGCTCTGCACTGAAAGCAACGCAAATCACACGTTTTTCTTTACAGAAGAACACAGTACAAGCTTTTGCACTTAGTCAAAAGGCTTTTTTACTTCAAAAGTGTGATTTGCTGCAAGGGAACAATGAATTCCAAATAAGTTTTATTTCCAAATAGTCTTATATTCCAGCTTGCTTTGTCCTGAAAAACTCCTACTTGGTTCTGTTCTCTGTTTTTGTGTTTGCTGATGAATAGGGTCATTGAGAGATGGCTGTGATGGAGGGAAAGCCCTTAGCCAGGCTCTCTGGCCCGGCCCTGGCTTGCAGCAGAGGAACTGTGGCCAAAGGAGATGGATGCTTGGGACCTCCTGCTAGGGAGGTGGCATCTGTGACAATCAGATCCAGCTGAAGTCTGAGCATTCAGAACAAGTAGCACTGCCTCCATCACAGCACTGGATCTGTCGTGGTGCTGGAGTCTTTGCCCTCTGTCTGCTCCCAACCCCTGCTCCTCTGGGAAAGGTGATTTGGCTCCTGGGAGGCTCCCACACCAGCCCAGCAGCCAGAGCCTCCCTTGCCATGGCATGAAGGCAGAGCCACTGGGGCCATACATCACTCCTGTGGCAGCAGGAGCTCATCTGTAAATGTTCCAGAGGTGTTACACAACCCAACGATCCCAGCACTGTGAAGAATGTGGCACAAAACACAAGGAATTTAGTAGAGCATGTGAAAGATGTTACAAACCCATAAATTTTCCCTTAATGCAATCCTTATGCAGATCTGGGCACAGGGCTGGGCCCTCTCTGCTATCACTCACCCTGACAAATGAAACTTTCCCAAACTTTTGCACATGAAGGAAAGGTTTGCAGTTTGGTTTCCCGGTTTGCTTGTTTTTAAATGTGTAACATGAGCAATTATGTCTCAAACCAAATGCTTCAAAGGCCTTCTACCTTTCTGGAAGATTCATGGCACGGCTTGCCCATGTTTTTTGAAGAGGAAAGTGCATTTATTTATTGCACTTTAAGGGAGAGATAGTATCTCTCAGCCAATTCCCTAAAACAGCTCTGCTGTCCTAAGGCACTTACCGAGTATTGCTCTGCTCAGCTAATATATTACTATATAAAAAGGGAACAAATGACCTTAAAATTCGGACATCTGTCTCTGATGGGTTTCTCTGTGGTTCTCAGAAAGAAGTAACAGAGACAGACCTCCCTCAGGCCTGTGCAGAAAGCAGGAGCTATTCTGGCTGTCCTGCTGCTCCTGCCAAAAATCTTTGGCTGGAGCAATGCCTGAGCATCTCTGTGTCAGCACAGGGAGAGGTGCCCTCTGTGAGGATCTGACCCAAAGGCATGTTTTCCTTCATGACTTTGTGGGCTCAAGACTTGCCCCATCCCTGGGCTCTGCCCCACATGAGGCTCTGGGACACGGTCACAGCACCTGGTGGGAGGTACCCCTGTGCTCACACCCAGCTCACCTGGGTTTGAACATGGTGAACATCCCCAGGTCCCTGCAGGCACTTCCCTTTTGGTGGGGGATGCTGAGGGCCCTGAGCCTGAGCTATGCACCAAGTTCCTGGTGCTTGGAGGTAGAGGAGATCAATCCTGAGGCAGCACACTGGCTGTGTGTGGCTGTGCCTGCCCACCACGATGTGTCTCAGCTGGTCCCTCCAGCTGCAGGCTGAGCATCTGCCCTGTGTCATCCCCGTGGCAGGGCCCCAAGGCCAGTGGGCACACACTGAGCACAGCCTGTGGCCTGAGCTGCTGGAGGTAGCAGTAACCCCTCTGTCCTTCTGATCTCCCCCCACTCCTCCTCCCAATGTTGCAGGCGATCAAAAACAGGCAACAAACGAGCAGTCAGCATTTGTGCTTGAGATGTATTTAAAAAGGTTAAAGCAAAACAGATCAAAACATCCTTTATTCTACAGCCTTTTCCCCAAAGTAACACGTTAGCCCTAAGGTAAAAATCAATTTTCAAAGCCTGTACCAATTTTCAGAGAGATAAATGCTGTGTTTAACACTTTGCATCCTCGGTGTGTGTGAGGTGCTGCCAGTAGTTCCCAGTTAATGTCTTTGTACTGGTGAGGTGGTTCTGCAGAGTGAGGAGAGAAAGAGCTAAACCAGGCACTTGTGAGAACTCCTTTACAGCATTTCACACTGAATGACTTTAGAGGATGCCGACACTGTGGGTTTGTCAGCCACATCTGCCCGGGACAAATGCAGGAATTGGGCTTCCATGCCAAATCAAGACAGCACGTCCCTGAGGATGAGCCAAGCATGCACTGCCCAGCCCCCACATCCCACTGGAAGAGCCTCACTGGGACCTGCATAGTGCTGGGGCATCACTGAAATTCAGCACGTACCAGTTTTGATAACCTTCCCAAGTCTTTAAACGCAGCAAAACAGGCAGCACCTCGCTCAGACTTGTAAGGAGAAGATTGGGTTTGTCCACAGGAGCCTTTCATTGCTTATGAAAGGTCAGTGGGGGATGTGAAACTTGCCATGGAACCACAGTGGTTTGCTCAATTTACAAGCATCATTCGTTTCAGTGCAACCAGAAAGTTATTCAGGTCCCTGCCTGCAGCCCTGCCTGCTCTCACCAGAGGCTGGGGCTGGATCAGAGCATCAGTGTCAGCCCTGAGCTGGTGGGTTGTGATGCCCCAGCAGAAGATGAGGGATGCCAACAAGGCTTCTCATTAGCACACAGCAGTTTAATTACTCATTGCATGGATGTCTCCACAGAGAGAGGACAAGGGGCATGGATTCTTGCTGCTTCTTTCCAAGCAAATGCCGGGGGTCTAATTCCTAAATTTTCAGACCTTTTGCTGATTAGAGGCTGCCTCAAGTGCCAGGAAAAGCCAGAAATGGAGCAGAGGTTCAGGTACCTTGTTGACCCTTGCTCTCCACACTAATCCCTGCTTCCCATCCCTGCAGAGCTACTGCTGCTCCTGCAGGCACTGGCTCCTTCCACACAGAAACATGTGGCTGATCAAACGTGAAGCAATAAAAAAATCCCCTCAGCCCACAAACACCTTCCCCAGTCATCTGGTCATTTTCTGAGCTAAAATGCTTTTTTCTTCCTTGATGGATCCCTAGAACGATAATTGAACGATTTGCTGTAATAAAAAGTTAAATTGCATAAAATTAATATTGATCCAAATTAAACCATTTGTCTCCCTTCCCTTTTCAGCTCCACAAACACGATTATTGCTTTGGCTGTTACAAACCAAATACAATCACAAGTTGCAATCACAGCTTGTTTTCTGCCCTTTGCTCCCCCTCCCCAGCTCCCTTCTCTTGCAGGGGAGAAGGCAGCACCTGGGCCAGCACATTTTGGATCTTCTCGAGCACCAGGATGCCTCTCTGGCCCTGGCCAGGCTCTGTGGAGCATGCTCCAGCCTTGAATGTTTGCAGGAGGGACCACAGTGGACAAGGAAGGAGGAAATACCCTATTGGCAGAATTCAGAGCCAATTCCCTCCTGCTTTCTCTTCCCCTCCACCATTTTCTCATGGTGATAATTGGAAAGGAAGGAAGGAGCTATAAATGCCTCTGGAAATTAAAAGGAGCATGTACAGTCTTGGCAGAGAGGGAGAATATCTGGAGGGTCTCAGCTCCTCTCCCCTACAACTACTGGCAAGTGTTTACTCTGAAATTTTTCATTTGTCTCCTCTGGGATTACAGGCAAAACAATATTTGACAGCCCAGGAAAACTGTGGTTTCTATGGAGCCAGGGATGAAAATCTGGCTCGGAGTAAAGCAGGCACAGGGAAGCAGGGACTTAAAAACGAGTGAGCCTCTGCAGTGGGATGTGGGAAAAGATGCCCCCACTGCCTGTAGTGAACCTCAGAGCAGGGATACAGCAACCAAACCAATCCTGGAGATGGTGAACAGAGCCAGATTCTCAATATTCACCTGCAGGTGGACACAGCACAGGAATTCCCAGCATCTGCAGCACAACACAGAATCCCCATAGACAAACCCTGGGTTCCCTGGAAAACCCCGTAGCTGCCATCCCCAGGAAGAGCTCAAGGCAGCAGCTTCCCCATGCAAACCTTCTCTCTACAGGCCAGGGAGCTGGTGCCCAGTGGCTCTGGAGGCAGAATTTACTGGGGCAGAATGAAGCAGAAGGAAATCCAGGCTTGCCTGTGTAGGAAACACATTTTTGCTGCATCTGGGCTTGTTCCAGAGCAAGTCCCTGAGTGCAGGGCTGCTTGCCAGGTCCAGACCCTAGCCTGGGAGGCATAGAAAGTTCATGGGACTAAAGAGGTTTCAAACCAAACATTGCTGGCTCAGGGAAGCAGGGCAGCTCCTGCAGAGCCATTCCAAACCAGCTCTGGTGCCAAACAGGTTTATTCTATAAACTTTGCAGATGCAGAGGCAGGGCAGAGTTATTGAAACAGCTCTCAATGGGCAGGTTTGGGGCTAAGCTGCCATGTAAAACTCCAAGGAAATATTTGAGGTGAGCAGCTGGGACCAAACTCTGCCAGAACTCAGCCCAGAGCATCGCGTGGGACCAGGGACAGCTCCCAACTGCAGTTCCTGGTGAGCTGGATTTACCAGGAGCAGGGAGGAAGAAAAGGAAAGGGAAAGGCAACTGTACATTCAGCTCAACCCTGATTGTGCTTTCACCACGTTCAGCTGAGCTTTACAGTGCTTAATTTAAAGTGCTGTTCCATGTGGGAAACTCGTAAAATAACACGATCCATATTTATTATCTCTTGACGATTCCAACCGAAATCTTCCCATTTAGTGAGATTAAGGGGAGGGAGAAAAGGCTCGTGCTGCTGTGCCAGCTCTGCCAGAGGGCTGCACATGGGTCTGCAGACTGACCATGCTTGCTGCTCTGCTTGGCCATCTGCACAAGGAAGAGTCTGCAGAAGAAGACACTGCCCTTGCCAACATCAGCCTCCTGCCCCTTATCTCCCACTCCTTCCCCTCCAGGAAAACACGAACCAGCACCTCACAAAGCCTTGGAGAAAGGCTTTTGAGCTGCTAAGTAGAGCCCAGAAGCTTAATCTGTCCTTTTCCCTGGGAATCCACCATGAGCAGCTGCCCCAGTCCTGCCTGTGCCTCGCAGCTGCTCCCCAGCCAAGCTCTGCTCCTGCCTATTCTCCAATGCCTTGTTGTCCTCCAAAGTGAACATGAATTGCTGCCAGCTCAAATTAACATCTTCTCACACTCGGCCAACTGAGCTGCTGAAGGAGGAGAAGGAGTGGGGATCTTCCAGCCTTTAGAGTTTGTTCATCTTCTGTTACACACTGCCTGATTGCTGAATGCTTGAGAGAGCCTTTGGAAATTGGGTCTCTCTGTCTCCTCTCAGATGGGAACCTGGCTCTTCCTGGAGAAGCCATGGAACAAACCTCTTGCACAGGGATCTCAGACAAGGCTCTGAGGGCATTAAACTTCGTACACAAGACAGAGAAGCAGCAGCAGCTGAGCCAAAGGTACCAAGGGCAGGGTTTCAGCAGGAGATGCCAAGAATAGTTATAAAACTGCAAACCAACCAAGCAAACCAATCTAGGGCAACAAACTGGCCTGAGAAACAGCTGAGTGATCAGTAACTGGCCACAGCAGCAGTCCCTGTAGAACACCCTGGAAATGCCTTGTGCAGGAGTTGGGGAAGAGGAGGATTCCTATTGCATTTCTTCAGAAACATTAATAACTCCAAGGACTGAGCTGGATGAAGAAAACCTTTCACCAGGGCCATTGCTTATTTGATTGTGTGTGGTTGATTGCACAGCTTTGGTGTCTAACTGCCACACATGACATCCCTCTGGAATGGCATTTGGCTGCCAAAAAAATGAACAGAAGCTAGAAAAAACCCCAGCTCCAGCCAGATACTTTTGTCTGGTTATTTTTGATTGTCCTCCTGGTCTGCTTGCAGACCCTGTGGAGGAGGATAGGCTTTTTATTGACCAGATAGCAATGGCTGTAATCTCTCTGAAAATGCACATTAAAGGAATTTTAAAATCGAGATTATCTCCGTGAGTAGTCTTTAATGACTCCTTCACAGCTGTTACAATGCTTATGTAAATATTGCCAGTGAATATTTAAGGCTCTATTAGAGAGAAATTTACTGTGCTGTCCATAATTGAATCTCTACATAAATCCCACTGCACTGGTTGGCTCTCTGAAGCACAACGAGTGCCTCCCTGTTCAGCTCAGTGTCAGGATCCTCCCCTCCACAATCCTTATGTGATTGTGGATATGATGCCTGCAGCATCCTCGGAGAGACACAAACCCCTGGAGGGGATCTGCACCCCAACTCCGGCAACTTGAAAATCAAAATGTAGGAATAATGTTCAAGTAGGGGAAAAAAGTTAAACGAGGAAGATGTCACAAAATGTGATTGAATTAAGTATAAATAAGTACTCCAGGTGGGAACAATACACATGTATGTATGCACAACTGCCATCAGCTCTTTTGTTCTGAAGCTGGAGGAGCATGAAAACAGAAACAAATCTCCTATCCAAGCTCAAACCTGCCAGAAGTAGCTGAGACATGAGAAGAGGCTTTGGCATTTCCCTAAACTCATGAAGAGAAAGTCAAATGAATTCAGATTCATCTACACTTGAAAAGCCACTTCTCTGCAGGACTGGAGCAGCAGATGGATGGAGAACAGGAGCACCATGATCTTCCAGAGCATCTCGCACCACCCAGCATTGCAGAGCCCAGGACAGGAGCTCAACCAAGAGCTGAGCCACAGAAATCCCAGCTTTCCCATTAACACTCTGAAAAATCATTACAATAAACTGAACAAGACGAAGTTCTCTGAACCAGATGGGTCTTTCCTTCTCCTTCTCCATTACCAGGTCTCAGTCTGCCCACACACACCTGTCCCTGTGGCAGTGGCATCCCCTGGTCTCAACCCACAGCCACACACCCCCAGCAGCTTAATGAGAAGATGAAAACAAAGATCACAACTAGCTGAACCTTATTTTTCTTAATAATAATTATTATTGAACATTTACAAGCAAATATAGCATCAGGATCTTTGGAAGATTTAATGGAAAAAAAATTAATTTTCCTAAACTAATGAAGTACTTGAGCTCCAGGGCAACAACTGCTAATGGTGCTTCTATCTCAGCTGAAGAGGCAAAAAAAATGTGTTTAATAGTAATTTTAAATATAGATTTGAGGTTCTCTCCCATAAATCATGAAGTCAGATAAGGACTGTGCATAATAGCTTGTCAGATTACATAAACAAAACTGATTTCAAATACTTTAAAAAACACTTTTATTCCATTTGCAAGGCTGCACACTTGCAAGGAGCCTTCAAATCTGCATGAGGCACCATGCACTTAACCCTTCACTCGTGGAAACTCTTCCTCTTTAACAGCACCAAACATAGTCATCACATAGCCTTTAAAGAAAGAATTTAAATTGTATGGACATGAATTTGTCCAGGGAGGGATCCTGGCAGGTGTGCTCAAGGAGGAGAGCTGCTTCCCATGCAAGGGTGTTGGGCACCTACGAGGAGCCAGAGGGGACCAGGTGTGACAACAGGCCAGCCAGGCATCAGGAGATGTCCCAGGAGATCCTGGAGTTAAAAGCAGTCAGAAACTCTGCTGGTGGCACAGGGCTGCTTCCCCCCAGGGTTTCAGCTCCAGCAGCCTCCCAGTGCCTGCTCACAGGAGCATTGTCCCTCCAGCATGGGTCCTGCATGCAGCATCCATCAGTTTTATTCCCTGTGTGCCACCCTGAGGCACCTTTAAGCTGCTGCTGTGCTGAGCTATTACTCTGAATGTAGATAATGGCCCATGCTGTTCCAGTCCTTTACAACTGGTACTTTTTTAATGCTTCTGTCCTTGAACCCCTCTTCCCCCATGGGCCCCAGCACTGCAGGCTGCCACTGCTGCAGTGGATCTCTGTCAACAGAGCAACACCCACCAGCTCAGCATCTCCAGGGCTTTCACTGAGGGAGCAAACACTCCTCTCTGATACACTGAAAACCTCAAGATGAACATTAGCATCCTCCCTGAACCTCTGCTCCCTTCAGTAAAGGGATATTAGGGGGAAAAACCTCACTGACAAAACCTGAATTAGCACTTGAGGGTCTGTAGACAAATACTGGGAGATTTGTACCATGAGCCCTCCAAATTCACCATCTTCTGGTCTTGGACCATCCCTAAATCCCCACTGCCAGGACAGCCATCCATCACCATCTTGAGGCCTGTTGATTACCATGAATTATCTCCAGTTTGTGTTGAACTGAACATTCCTATGAGGGAATGCCTGGGTTGAACCAGTGGCTTACACTGAACCCTCTGTCCCTGGCCAAGGAGCCTGGGCATGGAGGGAGCAGAGCCACAGCTGCCAGCAGAACCACCTTCAGGGGAACTGGGACTCCTTGGAAAGCCCAAAAACACTTCCCTTCTCCAGAACAAGCAGAGGGACCAAATATCTCCATCCCAAATGCCCTACCCTTTTCAGTGCTTTATAAACTTTTTATCCAGCTGTAAAATTTCTAATTATCTGAGGTAACTAACCAATGTTGCATGAACTCAAACAGAGACTATTCCAGTCAAATACATAATTAAAAATTTCTGCTGTGCTGGTTCCTTCTCCCAGTTACATAAATTACTGTGCAGGGTGCAGCATCACAGCTGGGACCCCAGCTTGGTGATCCTGATTGTGGTAAATGCCAGGACCAGGAGGAATGGGCTGCACCCTGCCCTTGCCCTCAACTGCAGTAGCACTGGCTCTCCTGGCCAGCATTCTCAACTCTCCCAGGCATCATTCTCAACTCTCCCAGCCATCATTCCCTGCTCTCTGTGTCTGCACTTGCTTTGGAGAGCCACAAGCACCAGGAGCCCCAGGCTGCAGCCCAGGAGCAGGCTCAGCTGGCAGAGAGGGTGCCAGAATTAGAGCAAAGCACATCCTCAGCTCGCCCCTCCTCAGAATCCACTCCGGGAAACATTGTTCTGCAAGGAGCCAGCAGCAGCTGGAGACTGACAGCTTGGAAAGCCACAAAAGAGGAGAGACTGTGGCAGGGAGAAGCTGATGCTCCCAGCTTCTCCAGGCCAGGCATGTCCCAGCTGCTGGGACCTCAGTGTTTGCATCTTAGCGAGCATCGGGAAACTTCTGCGTCTCCTCAAGCTGTGCCAGAAAACCTGACATTCCTCCTAATGATTCACCTGCCTCCACACTGCATCAGAGACATCAAATGGGTCTCATAGCAACTGCCAGATTAGCACTTCTCCCTAAGCCAGGCTTATCACCACGAGCGGGAGGGCTGGAAGGGAATGTGTGTGATGCCAGCTGGGAAACAGGAGCAATTCCCCCTGAGTGCCACATTCCTGCTAGAGATGAGCTGCCACTGGGCCCCTAGCAAGGACAAGCAGGGGCTAAACCCCAGGCAGCACTGGCTCCTTGCCTGGCTCTTAAATAACCTCTCCTCTGGCCTAATCAAGCCTGGGAGGTTCCTGCCCCACAGGCAGTTGCCATCCTGCACATCTGCCTGTGAGAGGAGCTGACTTTCAGAGCTCTGCTTGGGCTCAGCTGTCTCCAGCTGTAGCCTCTGGCACACCCACGTGTGCCATGTTCAGGATTCCCTCGGCTTCCTGCAGTCTGTGTGAGCAGGGAGAGGGTCTGCAGCAGCTTCCTGTGCTTGTGTCCATGCTCCATGTGCACTTGTGTTTGATGTGGGAGTGCTGACTGTGGATGTCAGGCCAGTTCAGCTGCAGGAAGGATTCAGAATCACAGAATCACAAACTGGCTTGGGTTGAAGTTCATCTTGTTCCAACTCCTTCCCATCAGCAGGGACACCTTCCACTAAACCACGTTGTTCCATGGCTGATTTTACTCCAAGGGTGCTGCTGGAACAGCCCCAGCCCAGGCTGGCTGGCTGGAAGTGCTGGTGGGAGAGGGAGGCCAGCCATGCTAAGTGCTCCTGGCAGTGAACACGGGGGTGGACAAGCGCATCCAACTCCACTCCAAATCCATTTTAGATCAAAGGCATTTGACTCTGCCTAATTCCAAAGAGTCATCCCACCTCCCCAGTCCAGCTGCAGGGCTTCTCAGGCACAGCCCTAATCCTGCTGCTGCCCCAGCACTGAGTGTGGGGCCTGTGGGTGCCATGGTTCCCATTTCCTTGGCAGTAATGTGGCAAGAGGGGACAAGTCCAGAACAGTCCAGACAGTTTCTGTGGCTTTTTTGGAAAGGGCACAGGAAATTCTGTCCTATGGGCCTCACTGCTGCTGCTTTACCTGAGCATTTCCAGCCTCTCCTTCATCTCTGGGATTTACCCTATCTATAGCACTGATCAGGGAGCATGGCAGGACCTTGTGACCCAAAGCCTATCGTGCCACAGCTCTGTGGATTTTGCTTGCCAGGGCAGCTGGATACAGAGACATCTCCAATGGGAGTGTTTTAACAGCTCCTCACAACAGATTATTGGATGGTGCTTTAAACCCCAGGGCCATTATCTGAGCCTAATTTTCCGTTCCAGCCCCTAACATTTCAATTTCCCCCTTCACTGATCTCTGGCTTTAATGGCTCTCCCAAACTTTCCTCAAGTTGAGAAGTGCCCATTTGGTACCTTTCCTGCTGCATCTTACCAAAGCCTCATCTTCTTTCTTTCTCCTAACCCTTTCCCTTTTCTCATCCTTTTCACCTTGAAAACACAGCCTCAAAGTCCTCAGTTCCCTGGGAATTGTAGCATTGGCCCTGCTCCTGCAGGGGATTCTGCATTTCCCCTCTTGGCTTCCTCACATGGGGCTGCAGCTGGACCCTGGGAAGGAATTTCAGGGATCTTGGGAACCTTCACTTCCCCTTTTCTTTCGTCTCTTTGCAAGCCAGACTGGAGCTGACATTCCACATCTCTCCGGCAGGACTGAGGGCGGTGCTTGGCCACCAAACCACCCCAAATCCATTCAGTGGGGCCCAGCAACACTTGGTGGTCTCCAGTGGCTCGGAGGCTCTCGTGCCCCTGCTTTGTCTGCTCTGTCCATGTGCCCAGGGCTTTTGGCTGGCTGCCACCAGTGAGGCTGCACTGTCCGGTCTCTTCCCAGCCCCCTGGGGTAGGATGCTGCCGGGCTTTGGCAGCTCGGTGTCACTCAGCTGTCACTGCCTTTGTCCCTGCCAGCAGGCTGTCTCCTGGGAGAGGGGCTTGCTCACCCACTCCCAGTCTCCCCAGCACTAAGCAGATCTGTGGGCTCTGGAGAGAGTTTTTCTTGGGCTCTTGGCTGCTCCTTTTCCCGTCCTGCAGAGTCGTTCCTCAGGCAGAGCCAGCTCTAGGATGTGTGCACAGCCCAGCACTGCTCTGCCCTCCCTTCTGCTCAAGGAGAGGTGACCTCGGCGCCTTTGGGAGTCAATGATTCAAAGCCAGACAATTCTAAAACCTGCTAACACACAGGGTAAGGGTTTTATTGGCATTTAAACTATTAGTCCAGGCACCTGGTTTTCAGTCACACTCTCTGTGGAAAAATGCTGGTGGGACAAGGGACATTGAGCCAGCTTCTGCCCAGGCAATGTGGGACACACCACAGCAAAGCTCCAGCATGCCAGAGTCTGCCAAGAGGGACAGATTTTGAGGGTTCTTGTCTCCTTAACCCCTGGGAGAATGCCAGGGCAAATACATCAGCCCAAACATTAACAGCATCCATGGATGCAGAATGGTTTCGGCCAAGAGGCCCTTGGGGCTGATTGAAAGCAAATTGGTGAATTTGGGGCTCTTTCTCTCCCAGGGGCTGAGCATGCCTAACTGCTCCAATGGACAGCTTTATGGACTGTTACATGGATATGGCTCTTCCCATGGCTTCACAGACCCATTTCACAAATGGTGCTGGCTGCAATCCACTGCTCTGTGCCGAGCTGCTGGTTGGGACATCGTCGCGGAGGCTGAAGCGATGAGAAGGAAAACACGGATGAGAAATAAATAGGGAAAAACAAATGTCAAGCTGTGCTTTTTATAGTGCGAGGGCAGAGTACTGGCTGGGCTTTTAAGAAGAGAAGGATGTGCTGGTAATTGGAAAGGGACAAGGGGAAGGGTGGCAGCATGGGTCCTATACCTGCAAGCACTCAGGACCCCTGGCCAGCCAGCCCTGGGCTGGGATGCTGCACTCTGACTGCCCACATTGAGCCTGGCTGTGACCAAAGGCACTGTGTCCCTCACAGAGCAGCCCAGGCATGGGCCAGGCCTGTTCACCCCAGTCATGGAGCCTGCAAGGTTAAAGAGAGAAGACTCAGAGGAAAGGACTGAGCTGGATCCCAGTTTTCAGGCAGGGTTGGCCCTGTTGTCACCACAAGCAGAGAAGTCTTCTGGGTTAGCAGAGAGCTTGGAAGCACTCACTGGCAGCCACAGGCTGAACTGGTGTTGCTTAACTGTGGCTTTTTCTGGGAAACTAAACCCCCAAGGCCACATGTGGCCATACCTGTTAGTGCTGTCCATCGGACACATCAGGCAATGTGCTACTGCCAGTGAATCCTGTGACCTGTTCCTAAACACTCTGTTATCAGAGGCCAGAATGAGTATCAGGCAGAGAAACCAACTGTTCCCTGATCTAAGCCGACTGGAATCAATTGCTGCAGGGGAAAGTGCGGTCAGCCACCTCAGAGCCCTCTGACAGGTCAATAAATACACCTGAGAGGACATGCTCGCCTGTGGAGGTGGATGTGTTTCCCCTGGCATTGCTGCTTGAGTGATGCCCTGCTGTGCTGCTGAGCTGGGTGTCACATGGGCTTCACACTGGGATGTCACCTTGCCCCCAGTGCCATCAGGGCTTTTGCTCCCACCCCTCCTGCGCTGGTCCTGCTGTGGTAGAGGCAAAGAGCTGGCTCCCAGGACACCCACCACCAGCTCCTGCCTCCGTCCTCTGTGCCAGTCACAGCACTTATTCACGCTTGAAAATTTGCAAGGGAAAGATAATAAACCCCCCAAGAAGTCTGTCCCTGTTTTGGCCTGACAAGGGACTAAGATAAATGTCAGTTTTCAGTTAAAATCATGCTCGGAAGATGAGCAGGAACAACGGGGATTTCATTCTGCTACATTTATTAAACACATAGAGACATGTCACTGCTGGCAGAGCCAGGCAGGTCCCACAGCCCTGGGGCTCAGTCCCTACCAGCATCAAAAATACCCGAGATTAGATCCAATACAAGCCTGACATTTGAAACCTGGGAATTGCATCCACATGTGCTTCCTGAGTCCTTAGGAGAAGTCCTACTGGAAAGCCAATCCACAGCACAAGACATGGGCAGCTGCCTACCTGCCCATCCCAGGTGGGCAGGTGGAGATTGTGGGCTGAGCTCACTCTGGACTGAGCCCAGACTGAGTCCACCACAGACCGAGCCAACGTGTGTCACGCAGGTCTCCTCCACTGCAGCATCCTCAGGGCTCTTCCTCTCCAAGCCCTCCTGCCATAACTCATCTCTGCTGAGAGGCGTCGCTGCCTTGAACTGCTTATTAGCACAAATTGCCTGGCAGTAACAAACTGCTCTCTCAGCGCTCGTCATTCACCGGGCAAGCGTCGCCGCGGCCAAGGAGCCTGGCACATCGGCAGCTCGCTCTGCCCCAGGGCACTGAGGGGCTGGGCATGACCCACGGGCTGCTTCAGAGATGATAAACCCTCTGTTCTGCAGCAGAAAGTACTGATGGGGCAGTTAATTCCAATTTTAGTAAGAGGTTTTGTTCAGATGTGGCTTGGGCCATGCCATCTGCCAGGAGCTGGACACGTGCTGGGGGCTGGTACCTTTCTGGGGAAGGGATGAGCTGCTGGATAACCTTATCCATCAGTGTTCCCTCTGCTCTGCTACAGAGACACTCTGCCTGCCACCACAGGCACCTACATGTGGCCCCACATTCCTGTCCCCCATCCCCTTGGGGACCTAAGGGCATTCAGAGGGGTGCAGAGCACGGAGATCTTGGCTGTGAGACCCATCAGCTGGGATGATGTACTTACACTTTTAATAAGAAATAGCATTTGATATAGAAGCGTTCCAGCATTTATTGAACCAAAGTGCCTTCCGCTGCTTCAGTGCAGAGCCCTGAAGCCTGTCCTGGATGATTTAAGAATGATCCATCTGGAAAAAGATGCAGACAATTTGTTACATCCAGCCAGAGAGCCATAGAAACCACCATAACAAGCTTAAATGATTTCAGCATCGCTTCATCATCCAGCCTCATCCAATCTTCCTCAGAGCCACTGCCGAGCTGGGGTTGCCCATCTTGCACGGCTCCTCTTCCTGAAGCTGATGCTGCTCCTGCAGCCCGTCCTGTTGCTGGATCTAGGCTTCTTGTCAATGCTTTGTGGGACCTGGGGGACCTCTTTCCACCTTCCCACAGCTTGTCTCACCCCCTCCACCCTCCAAAATCCCAATTTTAAGACAAGAAGCTCCAAGCAGCTCACAAACCCTCCCGGTGGGCTCTTCTGGCTGCCAGCAGCACGGGTGCCTGTTGATGGTTACCACCTCACCCTGGGTAAATCAGGGCTTCAGTTTTCAAAATAGCATGTTGATTGAAGCTTAAAATATCCCCAGCAATTACTTCGCCCCGGTATAATTATAATAATTAAACTTGGATAATGCTTAGTCCTACTTTTTATCAGAACTGTGTGCTTCGGCACCAGTGTGTGGTGTTTTGTTTCCAGCCTCATTTTCCAGCCTCGCCCCGCCGAGCAGTGCTGGAAGGGACATGAGCTGGCAGTCTGCAGTGCTGACAAGGGGACAGTGACCCTGTCATGGCCTCTCCAGCCCTGGGGACCACTCATGGCACCGTTTAACCCAGGGCATGGTGGGTGGTGGCCGTGCCCTGGCCCTCACTGCGTGGCAAGATGAGCAGCAGGAGGGGATGCTCCCAGCTCCATGCTGGGGCAAAGGGTGCTGGAGGGAGGGTGGGATGCTGGTTCTTCCCTTTGGCTGCTTGCCTTGTCCCACCCCAATCCCTCTCCCACAGCTCAGCACAATATTTCTCCTCCACGCTCCCAGCAGCGACACTTGGAACAGCTCAGGCTGGTGAGTACGTTTCCGGCTGTGATAAATAGCAGGGAAAGGAATGAGAGCCTAACACTGTATTTCATGCCCTGAAATCCCACTTGCATCTGGAAATGAACAGAGTTCTCCAGCTGATATATGCAGCTCTGAGGCCATTCGCATCCTGTTCGCTTGTACACATTGTCTCGGTGATTTAAGCTGGCAATTTGGGCCTAAAATGAAGAGCAGCTCACTTTGTCCCTCCCTATTTTTCTATATATTTTCCTGCAAAATGGAGATTTTGCAGATTTGGCTGGGCTGGGCATCATCTCTGGTCTGGTTTTGTGCTGGCCTGGCATGGAGAGTTGGGGAGGGTCCTGGCACTGCCCAAAGGCTGCTGCCAGAGCCTCAGAATGCAAGTGGCAGGTGGCTGTGCTGGTCTCTGGCTTCCCAGGCCATTCCTCTTCAAAGCCAACATCAACACCAAGGAAGGCTTTCCCCCCTTTCCACGTCAGATGGTATTGTGAGGATGACAGCCGTGCTGTCACACAGTGCTCTGAGGAAGGGGGGATGCTGTGGGAGCAAGGGGGGCTATGGGAGCTGTCCCTGCTGCCTGGAAAGAGCCCTCCTTGTGCTGCCCAGTCCCCACATCCATCCATCTGTCCATCCATCTGTCGAGGAGCACAGCACCAGAGCTGGCCTCATCACCCATCATCACCCGCTCCACACCCAATGTGCAAACCACAGCCACCACTTACCAGGGACCTGCTCACAGCCAAGACTCCCCTTTGGGTAAAAGACATAGCTGGATGAAGTGATTTCATAGCAGAGCTGTTTGTTTAAGGTATCATTAGTGATGTTTAATTAACTCCCCAACAGTCCTATTCAATGGCTTCCTTCTTCCAAGCAGCTGTCCCAAGGCACACAGGGTCCCTTCGTGTGCCCAGTGTCCCCAAGTAGCTGTCCCAAAGCCCTGGGGGACATTGGGTGAGCCTGGGGACCTGGCACCCCCCTGCCTGTGCCACAGGGTGTGGAGGTGGTGCTGCTGTGGTGGGGACTCCAAGGGGATGCACAAGACCCTCTTCCCAGGACGAAGGCAGGGCCATTTCCCTGCTGCTCACCCGAGGTGTGCACAGCTGGGAACAGGGAGGATTTCCCCAGGGAAGCCTCTGGACTCCTTGCTGAGGCATGGATCCCCCTGGACACCAAACCAACCCCGTCCCCTCCCCAGGAACCGTGGCTGCACGCGGAGGAACCCAGTCACCACCGGCTGCGCGGTTCTCATATCAGTTTTAATAGCAACATCAGAGTACTAAATATACAGAGGGCAAGGGGACAGGGTGGCATTTACAGTGCTTCCAAATACACGGCTTCCACGGACAGAAACAAATTAAAAACCTCTCGGGAAGAAAAGGTCCTTTTGGCACTGCCCCAGCTCGTGCTGTGGGCGGGTGGGGCAGCCAACAATGCCAAAAGGTGACGGTGCTTCCACCGGATGCCTCCTGGTGCAGGATTTTCCCAGGAAAAGAAAGAAGTACTCAGTGATGTAAAACCGGTTACAAAGTAAAACTGTCTCATGTTAGAAAACGGGTTTTGGCGAAATAAAAATAAAGTGTAAACTTCGCTGTACATGTCCTATCGAACAAAAAAATAAACCCCTTGGAACCTAAAATAGAAGAATCTGGGTCAGAAATCTGTGCCCTTAGTGTACATTTTTGTGCAACATATACTTTTTTTCAAAGTAAATATTATCTCCACTCGTGACACTATTAAAAATGTACCTACAAATGCAGAGAGTAATTCTTAAAAATGTGTGAGAAGCATTAGATGAGCTCGGGAGACCAAACCCACAGACTTGGAAATGGCAAGGGATTTCTTGCTGGTTTTGAAAAAATCGCGTACAGATTTAATATCTGGTTGAACGAAAATTCCAACCACATTCATCCTGAAATGGGCGGGCTGAGATAGGATAGATATATTTTTGTTCTATTTTATTTTTTAATTTTTTTTTTTTACAAAATATATATTATGTGTAGAATATCTACTATTTAACTACCGTTTCAGCTGAACTACCTTCCTTCGCAACAAGCTGCCAGTGGAGAAGAGGTAACCTGAAATCCGTCCCCGCGCCGGCTCTGCCATCGCTACGGTGACCTCCTGGCAGGCTCGGTGCCCTTGACCCCATGGAGCACTGGTGCCCCATGGAGCTCTGGTGTTCTCTGGAGCACGGCTCCTGCCACCACCACCGGCCGCCCTTTCTCCAGCTGGGAAGACAGAGTGAAGGTAAACGATCGGATCTGGAGAGACGGGCGGCTGCCCAGGACCGGCTCTGCCCAGGCTGCTGTGAGGTGAAGCCGCCCTCAGGGGATCCCGACTTGCAAAGGTCAGGGATTGAGGACCAAACTCTGCCCACCCTACCTGTTGGTGCCATGATACGGGAGCTCGGACCTGGAGCCCCAAACCAGCTCAGTTTGGTGCAGGATAAAGCCCACCGGTGCTGGTGGCAGCAGTGGCACTGACACCCTGGCCCGGTGGGAGCGGCACATCCTGAGGCTCCTTCTCAGGGTTTGCAAGGGATGTGGAGGGAGGAGAGTCCTGGATGGCCCTGGGAAGCCTGGGCTTGCTGCAGAGCCCAAGTAGAGCCAACCTCTCCTTGCCATGGGTGGCTTGTCCCACACTTTCTCTAAGACAGAGCCACAAGTGACACACACACACTCCATGACATGTCTGGGGAATGTGGCAGCGTGTTGGCTGCCATGGTGTGTTTCTTAGGGACTACTTAGGGGCTAAGGAATCTGGAAAATCAACTGAAAAGAAACAAGCAGCAGTGGGCTGAGGGCTTATAGCAAAGCAAGGAGCAAAACTTCTCTTTTTTCAAGCTTCCAGGACCTTGGGGTGAGATGATGTGCCCAAAACATGACAAAGCTCCCACAGGAGCGTATCTGAGAACATCATGCTTCCCTACTTTTCCACGGTGGGAAGATCTACTCAATAGACTATGCCATGGAAATGCGACTTTCTATTTTCATTTCTTTCTTGTTTTTTGGCTTTCATCAATAGGAGGGAATGAAATCACCACAGTTCATTTCTCTTCACTGTGCAAGACCGTGGGACGCCTGGATCCTGCCTTGTACATCACTGCATCAGTGGCTCCATCCCAGCCCTTCCTCCTCCTCCTCTCCCTCCACCACAGTGGCCCAGCAGGGATGGGGGGAGGCTTCCTCTGATAAAGTGCAAGTGCTGTTGGTCCTTATAAATAAGGGAAGATTGTGCATCTACTTTTGTTCCCTGGGTCACCGCTCAGCTCCGGGGAGACCAGGACATGTCCTGCTGCAGACTGGGGGGGAAGCTTATGCAAGTCCTGCCTTCTGAAACCTGTGCCCATCCTCAGGGTCACCGTGATTTACCTTCCTTCTCTCTCTCTCTCTCTCACACACACACACACACACACACACACACACACACACACACACACATAACACACATGCTTTCCCCTCCTCTTCCCCAGCTCCACAGGGAATTTCCTGTGAGCCAGGTGCCTTTCCATCACCACTGGCATCATCACCACTGCTTGCACCAGTGCTGCCTGTGCTGCCCTGGCATCTCCCAGCTCTGCCTGACAACTTCCCTGCGGGCAGCAGGTTCCATCCATGCAGAAACACAGAATGCTGCTTCAGATGCCCTGCAATGAGGGAGCTGAGATATATTTCTTGTCATACTGCTACCGCGATTACACTGGAATACCTGTGGGAATGAAATAAATAGGAAGATTAAGGGGAGAAGCACAAGAAACATGGCTCAAAGCTGGTGCAGATGGATTCCCATGAAGTCACAAAGGGAGGAGAGCCTGTGGGCAGGGGCTGCACCACTGACATCCGCATCACAGGAAAGCACCAGGACACTGAGATGACCCTGGAGCAGTTGTTCGGACTCCACGTTTCCCAAGGACAGACACTCCCCACATTTCCCAGGGACAGCTAAAGCTTTGGGGGCCACTGCTCTAGCAAGACACTGTCTCCTCTCCTCCCCGGAGACATCCAATGCTCTGCAGAGCCTCACATGAGCCACCCAGGAGATACTGCTCCGCCCAGGGGATGGTTGGCTCAAGTCCGCAGGTAATTGTCAGGGCTGGCAAGGAAGACTTCTGTCTGAGGCAGCGTCCAAAAATTCAGGACAAATAATCCAGACTGTGCAATTCCATGGGAAAAGGACAGAAAAGGACACGGGAACAAGAGACCGCACGCGTGGCTATGCGCAACACCACAGGGTTCTACTTTTTTTGTTGTTTTTAAACTGCACGTTCATTATCATAAAGAAAAGGAGCTGAGTAGTCAGTGAGGGAGTAGAAACGTGGATCTGGACAATTCTAAAAAACCACTAGTATTTACCAAGGGCAGTTTACAAAAAGAACTGGAGGACTTTGGTCTGATCTCTGCTGTCGTTTCCACCCATTTGACATTGAAGGGACCCGAGCGAGACCCATCCCAGTGTCTGATGTGCAGCACGGCATGGCAGCACCCCACTCCATGGAAAGACTTGGACAGAGGGTTTAGGGTCAGCACCCACGAACACCACCCACCCCAGCAGGAGCTGGACGGGCATGGACTTGTATCTAGAGCAACACACCAAACTGGAGCCTGCAGAATCGTGCTTCCCTGGCAAAAATTCCCTTTAAACACTATTAAGAGATCTCCAGGATTGTGGACAGCCAGCTGTGTCTTCTCCTGCTGCAGCAGAGCCAGCCAAGACTAGGAGAACAAAGGAAGAGGCTCTCTCAATCCCACAGCCCCTGGCTGGGGCAGGAGGCAACAAGCCCCTTCCTCTTGTTTCTCACACAGGGCTGAGTAAGCTTTGGTTCTGTGGCCAATTTAGAAGCCATTTTCCAAAAACCTTTCCACACCCCACTCCTGAAATTTTTCTTCTGTGCCAAGAGAGGCCCATCTTTTGAGAGTCCACCTCTAAGGTCTGCCCCGTCCAGCTCCGAGGTGTCATGCCTAGCACGGTGGAGATCACAGCTCTGTGGACACGGGGCAGGCCCAGGTTTTCCAGCTTCTTCCCATCAATCTTGAGGATGTACTGGGACACAGAAGCCTGGAAATACCTTCAGCACTGCCTTGAGCTGTGCTCTGGATGGTTTTGGGAAGCTTTTCCTCTGCTTCCCGCTGGCAGCACAGCCCCAGCCGTCTCCCACCACGGTCACGTCGCAACGCTGGAAAAAGCATTTCCAAAAAGAACCAAAATTATATATATATGTATACATACATATATATGTCTATACATACACACACACACGTATATATATGTATATATGTCTACCTATATATACACATATAGGCTGACAGGCAAGCTGCCAAAGTAGAAAACATCAGATCACCCAGTTTGCATGATGCATGTTAAAGAAACGAGACTTTTAGCCCATGACATCTTCTTTAAAAATGAGTATTTAGGATCTTCAAAAATTGCTACAGTACAAAAAGTGTTTGTGTGTGTATATATATATATATATTTTCCCTCTACATATGCCATATGTATGTACGCGTATGGACCGGAATGGATGATCCCACCAGAAGAGATGCCCCACTCGTCCTCCACAAACATTTCCAGGCGTTATTGACTCGGCTCTTTGCAAAGTCTTTGCATCGGTTCATGGCACATAATGGTATTATTGGCACAGGTTCAGAGTCACCGTCCATGGCCGGGCTCCAGGCGCTCATCCTTCCCTTTCCATCCCTTGCTGGTTCCTCCTCCTCCTCCTCCTCCACGGGATTTTCTTTGCTCGCACACTTTCCTTTCTCTCCTCCCAAAAACGTGCTCCTTGACAACGCAGTTACCTATAGGCGTGTTCATTTTTATAAAAATATATTTGGCCCATAGAACGCTGCTCTTTGAGTCTCCTACTGGTAAACAGAAATGGTAGGTACAGGTAACCCATTATTTTTTTATATTTTTTACAGGTTCACCAATGGAATCCTGTTGAGGACGAGAAGAAAAAGAAAGATTAAGTCATGACAGGGAATTTGCACCGTGTCTTGCGTCACTGCTTGGATGATCCCCCACAGCCCGGAGGTTTCCTCCTCCTTTCCCCTGTCTGTGGAGCTTCAGGATTCCTGGGGGAGCAGAGCATAGAGAGAGCAGGGATTCAGTGACTTCCTCCTCCTCCTCTGCAGCTGCTGGTCTGTGCAGAGGATTGGGGACACTACTTCTTTCTCCTCAGGGCCTTTTCCAGAGTGGGATCATCCCTGCGTTCTGCAGCTTCTCACACTCAGGCCTTGAGCAGCGAGTGCTCTGGCAGACGGGCAGATGATGACAAGCACTAATGAGATTTTCTAAAGTTAAATCTAAAGAATCAATATGAAATTGGTTAAGCACCAAACCAGAGATCCTATCAAAGTCCTTAAGCTATTTATTTACCATCTACTGGAAGATGTCTCCCTATGCAATCTTGGACCCTCAATGTGAAGACAATCACTCCCCATCACTGGCATGCAGCCACTTGTTCTACATGTCTGTGACATTTCATGAGCTGAAGCATAGCAGGGTGTGCCAAAGACAGCTTCCAGCAGGTACCCACGCCCTGTACAGCAGTGCTCAGGACACACATTCCTAATCCACACATCCCTAATCTGTGTCCTCTGTGATCAGCACCCAGAACGTGGCGTGCTTTTTGTCCCAGGGCTCTTTCTCTAAAAAACCCACTATTTTTAAGCAAGATGCCTAATACACCATCTCCAAGAACAACCCTGAAGTCTTAATTAGCGAGACAGATTTTCCAGAGTCCTTAATCTCCTGTGCTGGGGCTGTGCTGGGACTGCTGCTGCTCCTCGGAAGACAAGCCGGGATCCTTTACGATGACTCATTATCTGTTAATGTTAACACAAGCCATTTGCTGTTGTTAGGCAGAACGCGGCCAGCACAGCAGCTGCTGCCGTGTTCCAGCCCGGCATCACCACACAATGCTGTCAGCTCTGTGCCAGGGCAGGGTCAGGCTGGTGTCACCAAGCCAGCACAGCTGCTGGGTCCCAAACTGTCCCCTCCCTGCCAGCGGTGCCCAGCGTCCCGTGGCTCTGGGAGAGCACTGGTTAATGCACGATGGCAGGATGTACAATTGGTATTGTATCCCAAATAGCCTCTTTGTGCAAAGTAGGTCAGCACTTGATCAACCTTACAGATTTTTGTATAATCTCATTCCATGGGGTTTTTCAGTCAAAGAGAGTGGGATTAAGGACAAGAATAATGCGGAATCTCAAACTTCATTTCAGAAAGCCCCAAAGCCAGGATGAAATCAAGCCAAACCAGCCACCTTGTGTTGTGGTGCCTGGACAAAGCCACTCAAGTCTTTGGCACACGTCCTGTGCTGGTTTGCAGAGCAGCAGTGCTGCTGCCTCTGTCTGAGTGCTCCTCCAGCACCACAGGCACCAGTCAAGAGAAGCTTCCCTTTTCATCCCTCCCATCAGGTAACTCCTGAGGGTTCCACTGACTGCTCCAGTCCTCACCTAGGCCAGCCCAGGGCACTGAGGCTGCACTGCCACTCCAGGCTGCTGCAGACAGACTGACTTCTCTGCCTGCAGGAGTAGCTGACGGCAGCCGCTGCTGAGGTGTGACATCCACCGAGGTGTGACATCTACCAAGGAGCTGGTGCTCCACTGGGGCCTGGCCACTGGCACAGGCAATCTGCTGGAAAGCTCCACCAGCTGCTTGCCACGGGCAGCATCACCTGCTGTGGGGAGGCACAGTGTCCTGGCGGGGACCATGCCTGCAGCACAGGAACCCTCCCCACAGCTCCTGTTGGCGCAGGAGGAATCTGACCCCAGGAAACAGCTTCAACATCTGCTCCCTGTGTATCTAGATGAGTTTCACCAGGTTTCCTGACACAACCACAGCGCTGCCTGCAGCTCTCCAGGATGGAGATGCTCTGCAGTGCTGTTCCTTATATCTGCTGCCTCAACTGCTCAGCCCAGCCTGATGATGCTGTCAGCATCACCCAAGGCCAGGGTGCCAGCTGGGCAGCACTATGGTCAGTCCTCACACCAGGCTGATGGACTGTCAGATGTGAAGTTCACATTAAACTTGGATCCCAGTGGTCATCTCGACAAAACATCTGCAGCATCTCTGTCCTGCCATCCCTGTCCTGGGACATGTCACCTGCCTTGTGCCTCCAGCTCTGGCCCTACGCCATCAGGAGCACTAATGTGCCACCGAGACAGCTCAGAGCTGTGAAGTGCTGTCAATTAAAATTTGTAAAAAACTAGGAGAAAGGGGCTGTGAGGAGAAAGCTACATGTAGCCCCTCCAGTCTAAAAGCTGCACATGCTCCAGAGCAGCCTTCTCCTCTGCTGTGGTGCAGTGGGTCAACAGCAAGTGTCCCCTTCATGTGACCTTGCTGCGGCTGTTGATGCCAGCCAGGAAACACTCATTCTCCCGGAAGCGGTGCAGTCCAAGCAGCTGCATCTCCTTTTCCATCAGCCTCTCCCCTAAAAACAAAAACTGGAGAGGCATCTTCCATGCCTCCACTCCTCTGCTTCCCTCCATCCCACTGCTCTGGCACTCGGCAGCTGGTGACAGCACAAGGCAACCACGGTGGCAGGGACAGCCTGGCAGGGAGCTCATCTCAATGCCATCTGCACCTTACACAGTGACACATGAAACCTGGAATGCTCATTTCACCTGAGGGATTTCCCACCGGCACCTGGTTTCGACTGGGACACACCACTTATGCAAGAGTGTCCCAGAAACATCCTGGTGCAAATACACCCATGCAGAGTAAACATGGAGAGAACAGGTAGAACAGGATTGGGATCAATCTCATTTTGTTACTGTTAATGAAACCAAACAGCAGCTTCCAGAATTGCATCTGTAATTGAAGTGCCATTACAGAGCTAATGCTCCAGGTACGAGCCAGATAGATTTTTCCAGAGTGCATCAATGTGCGTTTTATGGATTCCATGAAAACGGGTCAATGAGAATTTCAAGGATTTAATAAGGCGTAATGGAATGGCTTCAGGCTATTTAAGAAATCTATGGAGGTGACCAGGGCACAGTCTTTGGCCCGGGGTTTCACATGACCTGGGGCAGGAGCAGTGGGATCCACACAGGATTCCTATAGTGCTTCAAGCTGTTCTTTCCTTCCTTCTACCTGAGGCATGGAGAGCTGTAGATGGCATCAAGTGTAGCTGATTTACTTTATTTTTTATTTCTTTTTAATTCACTTTAAGCCAATGGAAACACGTCCCAAACTACAAAACTGAGGCTGAAAAGGCCCACTCAGTTATTACTGAGTGTTGTGTGCACATCCTCCATGCTCATTCTCCTGCTGTCCTCACTCCCGGCACCAGGTCCTGCCTGGGTTGCTTTGCCCTCTGTCCCCTGAGACAGTGGCCACAACAATAGAGTCAGAGAAAAAACATGAGCATATCAGTGGATGGGGAGTGAGAGCCTTTCACCTTCACCAATAAAGCTGCTGCAGCCAGAAGAGGCTCTGGGGGGGCAGTGGGGCCATGCCAGGTGAATCCCTGCTCTCTGCCCCACTGTGCTGGCACACACCTCACCTGCCCTGTCTAGACACTGCCAGCCCCCGCACGGCCGAGACCATTAACTTTTTATTCCCTTCCATTCTAATCTAATTATATTTCTGTGTTCAATAGCTGTGCATAATGTTAAACAGGCTATTCCAAGCGAGCTGCAGCCAGGGAAGGCTGGAAATTTCATTTACACTGAATATATGATTCATTACAGCAGGGACTTAGGACAGAGCAATTAATTCACCTGAGCACGTGGCTCGAGCGGGCACAGCTGCCCAGAGCGAGCTGGCACACACAGACTTCTCCTGCCACTGCTATTGGCTGTGCCACCTTCAAAAGAGACACAAGGAGGTGGAAATGGCTCAGGCCAACTCAATAAAAGAGAAGAAAACCCCTAAAGATTGTACTCTTGCAACCTGAACAACACCACTCCACTCCTTCAGTCATAGCAACAACCCAGGTGTGACCAGCTACTGGGGACTGTGTTCAAAGGGTTGGCTTTGCAGAGCAGCAGAAGGAGGAGGAAGAGGAGGAGGAGGAAGAGGATCCCAGCACCCTTGCAGTGAGCATGGAAGTGTTCATGACAGCAAACATCACCAAAGGAGCTTTCAGATACTGGTGGAGCATGCATGCTGGATGTGTGGTGCTCAGACGAGGTGGGCTGTCCATCATGCCACCAGAGGTTAATTACAGATCAGGCCATTTCCCAGCACGGAAATTACTGTGGCTTGTTGAGGTTTTAGAGGTGGGCTGGAACCATGGGATCAGGCTGAAGTTCAAGGCTGCTCCAGGGACCCCTTGCTTTTGACTCCTTGTCCATTCCAGTGTCTGCCTGTCAGCGTGGGCCTGTCTGCAATTAACCTCCCTGGAAAAGCTGTTCGGCTCCCAATGCCCCATCCATGGCATGAAATATGTCCAGTCCCACTGAAAGGAGTGCAGACAGGAGGATGGCACCAGGCAGAGGGGCACAGTGGGGGCAGGAGGGGCACAGTGGGGGCAGAGGATGGATGCAGGATGTACGCAGGGAGCGCGGTACGTACCAGGAAACAGCCCGCTGGCGTCTGCCCTGCCCCCAGAAGTCAAACAGGCTTCGGCCAGTCAGCAGGAGATTTCAAACCATTTCTCAGACACAAAGGCCACGGGAATAAGATGCCGGTCAGAAGAAGAGGGTCTGCAGTGAGCAGAAAGAGGGGCTTGTACACGCTGGTACGTAACACACACGGTGCAAGCCAGGGTGGCCTGCTGCACAGCTTTTTTACATCTCTAGAGTGATGCTTTGAGTGGGTCTGGGTTCACCAGGCTGCCTGGAAGTGCTCTGGGATAGAAGGTCCCAGAAAGCATCCCTGGATGGTGGAAAAGCCATGATCTCTGCCAGCCAGAACACAGGCACTCTCTGTCACCTGACTGGAGTTCATATCAAATCAAGGCTTGTGGACACCCAACAAAATGGTGTGGCAGTGCCTGGCAGTTCTCCACCTTCCAAGATGTGAAGGAGCCCTGGAAAATTCAGACCAGCAGAACGCTGCACACACGCAAGAGATGCTGATTGAAAAGGCATCAAGGAAGTTGGCTCCAGGGCTGTCCTTGGGGCAGGCAGACATGGGCTGTGGCTGCCACACATCTTCTCAAGGCTCAAGGTTTCCTCAAGGCTGCCTGGAGCATCAGCTTTTTCATTTCTCTGAAAACTCCCTCTGGCTTCCCCCCTACCTTTGATGGGGACACACATTTACCATATGGTGAAACCACACCAGCACCCAGTGAAAGTTCTCTTGAGAGAGCCTGTGGTGTGGGAAACGTTGCTCCCAACCTCACAGTTTCTGATCCCCTCCCTCTGGGCAGGCAAGGGGCTGGCAGAGCATGGCCACATCCCTTGGCTGCCAGTGATGCTCCTTGTTAACGCTCCGCCGTTATTTCACAGCAGCCAAACGGTTCATTTGGCTCTCGCTGCCTGCTCCTCCATTAATCACCCGCTTGTTTGCAGCCCGGCAGCTTTGCCGATGCCACTGAGGAGACAGCACGGGCGCTGGAAAAATGGATCCAGTGGCATTTTATGTGCTGGCAGGAGAAGCAGCAGCTGGGAACTGAACACCGTGTGGTGCTGAGCTCACTCAGCCCTGCAGGGCCAGGGGCTGCTGAGGCACCCACCCGGCCTCACTGTCAGGAATGGGGGTCAGGAGGCCAGTCCCACATTGAAATATGGGTGGGTGAACACCTGAGAGGAAGGTGGCTCCTCCAAATGCTCCCAGAACATCACTGTTGAGCACCAGGGTGCCACCACCACAGCGGGATGGTGCTCCCCACCCGTGGAGAAACCACGGCGCCCACCTCACCTGTTTCCATTGAAGGTTGTTTTGTAATCCCCGGGCGAGTGCAACGTGTCCTCTGCATAGACGGGCACGGGGGTCCGCACGCACTCGTGGGAGCACTGCAGCGTCTCGTTGTAGGCGGTGAAGATGTCGAGGGCGCTGGGCACGCGGGCGGGGGCGAAGTCAGTCAGGTTCTGGCAGCTCTCCTCCTGCTGGTCCAGCTTGCGTTGGTGGCTGTTGCGCCGCGGGCGCCCGCTCTGCGCGCAGCTGGGAAGGCGGGAGAGAGAATCAGACAGTCATGGGGTGGTCTGGGTTGGAAGAGACCTTAAAAACTCTCCAGTTCCATCCCCCCGTCATAGGCAGAGATGTCTTCCACTAGGTCACGTTTTTCCAAGCCCTGTCCAACCTGGCCTTGGACACTTCCAGGGATGGAGCGGCCACAGCTTCTCTGGGCAGCCTGTGCTAGGGGTTCAAAATCCTCATAGGGAAGAAATTTTCCCTAAGATCTAATCTAAGTCTTCTCTTTAGTTGAAAACCATTTCCTTGTCCCATCCCACAGTCTGTCTGTCTGTGTAAAAAGTTGCCCTCCATCATTTTTGTAAGTCTGTTACAGCCTGAAAGGCCAAAGCAGAAAGGACGGCAGGCACACTGTGTCCCTGAAACTTGGCAGGGGAACTCACCTGATTGACCAGTCATTACAGATTGCTCAATACTAGATGAGAATTCAGAAATTCCAATTCCAATACAGAATTGGAAAGATCAGCCACAAGCAGTCATTTGGCATGGTGCTTTTTTTTAAGAATCAAATTTACATTTTAGACACAAGCTTTTTCCCATCAGAGGAATGACTTAATGAGTCACACATTTGTACCTGCAGGAAGCAAAAGCCTTTTCTTAAGTGAAAATATGTGGGTGAGAACAATGAAGAAAAACCTTTTCCATTTGGGAGACACCAACAGGTTTGAACTTCTCAGGATAAATGAGCTCAGGACCTGGTGTGACACAGCAGAGGGATGGCTGGCAGGGCAGCCCTGCTCTCCAGAGGCTCCTCCAGCTCCGGAGGCTTCATCAGGATCTCGTGGCTGAACAACACTTCTGGCTCAGTACGTCACAGACAAGGAGAACCCCAGCTCACAGGAGCCGCCCTCAATCAGCCTGGTCCTATTTCAGGGTCTAGACACTGATTTAATTAAGATGCCACTTTTTCCAGATGGGAAAGACAGCGCCTTGCAGAATGCTGGAGGTTTGGGAGGTGGCAGCTCTGAGGGCAGCGGGAGCTGGGGATAACAGCTCTGTGGAAGGGCACCCCTGGGGACAGGAGTGTGGGGCTCTGCTGGGAGCAACACTGGTCGGGGTGGCAACATCTGCCAGCAGCAGGGCACTGCTGGCTCCGCTCCAGTTGATGCAACTGAAAGAGACAGCCCTAAACCAACTGCTGTCTCCCCACGACACGTGTGCAGGAGGAGCAGTGACAAGAAGGACACTGGCTTGGCACGCAGCCATCGCTCACCCGTCCTGCTCCAGGGGCACAAACGCCAGCCAAAGGATGGGGACAGCGACTGTGTCCCCGCTGGGGATGGGGCCTGAGTGTGTGACGTGGGTCAGCCCTGCCATGGAGCACCTGCACACAGCCCAGGGTCACCCAGTGAACCAAGGCAGCTTGGTTAGAGTTGAGCAAACTCCCAGGTACTGTTTCTTCACCTGGGATACACTTGGGTGCTGCCCACGCACCCCTGCTGAGGATTTTCTCTGGTGATTTCTCAATTTCACTTACTGTAAAGCATTTCTACACCAATCACTGGATTTATTTTTTCCCCTTTTCGGCTTCAGCAGCAGTTACTGAGCTGTTCTGCCAAGCTGTGGTCAGCCGGATCAATGACTCGTACCGCTCACTGCTGCGACTGGAGACAAATCCCACAAGTGTTTTATAAACTATTTTCCCTGCTCCTTCACTGAAACACTGCGGCAACCAGGGAAGTTTAGTGAATTAAATCCCACTTGAGCTACAAGAGGGAGTGTCACCAAAGCAAGTTCAGCTGTGGGGCCAGAACCTCAGCACTTTTGGTCGGCTGCTGTGCCACATAACAGCTTTGCCAAGATAAGGATGCCTCCACAGCCCTGCAAAGGGCTTCTCCTCTCACCCCAATTAGCCAGCAGGCTCCTCATCAACCCAGTGCTGTAATTGCCTCCTGGCTGCAGGAATTGATTTACTGCAGCACCCACGCAGAGCTTGGCCAGGCCAGAGGGGAGAGCCACGGCAGGGCCGCGCGGCCGCTCTCCCCCCGGGCCCGAGCTGCAGCCGTGTCGCTACACCAGCAACGCTGACCTCAAAGTAGGCCAGTTTCCCTGGGAAAATAGGTAAAGTGAGGAGTGCCTGGAGCGAAAGCTAACCTATTTTGCCATACGCCCAGCCATGCTGAGAGAATAAACGGGAGCAAATGAAGCTGGAGGAGCACAGCAGCGCCTTGGGGGTTGGGGCATGCTACAAACCACGGCACCTGAGGGGCTTCGAAGGTGCCCTTCTGTCCCTGGGGTCTCAGGGAAGGGCAGAAGATGCAGATGCTTCTTGCCAAGCTAGGTTGGGGACTTTAGGAGCAGCATCAAGTTCCTTAGGGAAGGTGGTGGAGGAGCTGCTGCTGGCACAGGGCAGATCCTGGGAACACCTGCTGCGGCCCAACACTTGGCTCTGACCTCTCCAGGTGGCATCGTGCTGAGGCACTCAGCCCTGGAGCAGCAATGCACACATGTCCCATGAGACTCGTCCACCCAACCCCGGCCACATGCTGCTCCCCTATGCCACTGGCTAGGTGGTGGGAGGTGGGGAAGCTGCAGGGGTGCAGCTGAACCCTGACATGCCAACCTCCCTTGGAGGTTTTGGTGTAAATCCCCCATTTTCTCCTGCAATGCCTTTCCAAAAGTATCCTGGCAGGTGCCACAGGCTTTGGCACCTGCAGTGGGATGGGCAACTCCACCCCCACCCTGTCCCCATCCCATGCCATCCCCCAATCCAAGCAGAACAGGAGGGACCTTACCAATTTTTTAAGACAAGAGTTGTTATCAGCGCAGCTATGACCATGATGAGGGACACGGTAATAGTGATTATCTGATGAACTGCCAGACCTGCAGACAGAAGAAAAGAGACAGTGGGGATGGGAACTGAGGGGACCCCAGCAGAGCCCCCCTCCCCACACAGCCACCCCCCACCCCCTCCCAGCGCTTCCCA